>CAODLS010190352.1:0-14020 GCA_948243855.1 Flueggea neowawraea | reverse complement strand
TATATATATATATATATATATATATATTATGTAGAATAAAAAAAAGTATGTGTGGTGTAATTTCCACTAATTTATGTGTTGATGGGCTTAAATAGGACGGTACCTAATGCTTATTTGGGTCTCCTTGTTGTCAGACCTAACATGATTAATAGTCATAGCCCACAGGTGCGCTCTTTCACTCTTTTTTGGGCTACGTAAAAAAAATATGTTGTTGTCACAACTCGAGTAGGGCCGGTCACCGACGTACAAGGTGAACTGTCTATGGAAGCCCAGCTCATCTCGTACAAGCCTAGAAAATATAGATATTCTACCCAAACAATCATTTATAAAAAATTTATTTAATAAAATACGATATATAAGAAAATAGTATAGATATAATCCTATCAAAATAAGTATAAAACCGTTATAGTAAAATCAATATCCAAAATACAAAAGTATATCTCAATATCTCCACAGAAACTCGGTATGAAACTCTAACAACAAAATACAAAAGTAGAGCCCGAACGAGGGCACTCACTGAATAGCAAAGAATGCCTTACTGGTGACGAGATGTCGAACAGATACTGAGCGTCAAAATATATCTGTAAGACAGGCAAAGAAGATAGACAGAAATAAAATGGGGGTCAGGGTCTAGTGAGGAAACAGTACTCCAGATTGCCTCATACGTGCCTCACAAAGACAATTTTGAAAACTGTTCAAAAGATACCACACGTATATACTGATATAATATATATACACACTACATATGTAATAGCTTTCAGAAAACATTTACCAAAATGTTCGCATATAGAGCAGATAGCATGCACTCAGACAGTATTAGAGTATATATATATATAATTATAACATAGTCATAATATGAGAATAGAACAGAATGTACATAATAGTATTGTGGACTCGCCACTAAACATAACAGATCATGTATCTGGCCGGATACATGACTACCCCTTTACCCCGGCAACTAGGGTCTTCACAGAGCATTGATATATCAAAAGTTACATACCCCGTAACTAGGTGTCCCAAATCTCATATTAATATATTATACACCATATTATAACAAACAATCATGCAGAACAGATTTACATATTTTGAGAAAACATATATATATATATACCAATATATATATTTGCAGGGTGAAAAAGTTGGCTATTACAAACCACATAAGTTCGATTAATAATTAGTCAAATAATTATTAGTCAAATTTCATGTCATATTCCGACACAACAAAAACTATATAAGTAGGAAGACACAGTCTATGTGTTTGAAGCTGCCATTTCACTCACCTGAAATCTGAAGCGAATGATTCAATCAGGCATCATTTAGTGGCTGGTCATACTGGCAGGAACAGGAAGCTGAAATAGATACATCCATAACATATATCAGAAAAATGATGTTGGTACTATGGCAGTACCGGATGAATGATATGCATATGCATATGCAGATGTAGATGCTCAGAGATGTTGAAGCTCTAACCCGAATGATAAATCATCATTCGCAACCCAAAATTCAAAGTCCGCGTCAAATTATAGTTTGGTCCCCGACCAACATAAAATTACGTTCTAGTCATCAAGACTTGACTAAGTTCTAAATAGTCCTCAAAGTACCCTGGAATTGCTAACTAGTCATCGAAGTAGTTAGAATTCTCAAATTAATCCCCAACACTAAGAGGTACAAAAGTGTACAAAATTACATATTTGGTCTCTCAGAACAAAGCATCACTCGAGTAATCCAAATGGCTTACTTGAGTGATACCAACAGCAGCTTACTCGAGTAAGCCAGATGAACTTACTCGAGTAAACCGTGTTCATCGCTTACTCGAGTAAGCCATCTGCTTACTCGAGTAAGACCTTGCCCAGATCATACCCAACTCGATTAAAACTTAATTTCACTGATGGAAATCGATACCCAACACCCACATTGACTCTACTTAAGCCTCTGAACTCAATCTAGAGTCAAAATCATTAACACAACTCGAAAACATCGTAAATCGACCTAAAACAAATGAGTTTGAAACCCATTCACTAACATGTTCGATTTATGTGAATCCAAGCCTATGTTATGTGTTAATAGACTCCTAAAGTCCCGAAATCACAACCTTTAACACCCATTCTAACATAAACAACCTACATCCAAACCTAGAAGCATTTGTTCAAAACCCTAAAATGAACATCATGCAAAATGAAGGAAAATGAAAGAATGAGAGGTAGAGAAATGTAATCTTACCTCAAGAGACGATTAGGAAGGACCAAGATCCAACATAAATGGCTTATGGAATAAGTGGGAGTGATTTGAATGAGAGAAGATGGAATAAGGCTGAAGAAGTCGGGTGGGGGTATATACAGACCCCTGTCCATTCATGCGTTGGGTGCATGTCTCACTCGAGTGACAGGCCATCTCACTTGAGTGACACACCCTTTACTCGAGTAACACAAATGGTTACTCGAGTTACGTATTCCCAGATTTTCATCATGTTCATCCCGAAATAAGGCTTACTCGAGTAGCTAAGTGGCTCACTCGAGTAATACATGCCTCATATCACTCGAGTAAGGTCGGATGGCTTACTCGAGTAAGGTCGGATGGCTTACTCGAGTAAGGTCGGATGGCTTACTCGAGTAATCTATGGTTAATGTCACTCGAGTAACACACAATATCTTACTTGAGTAACCCATCACCACACCATAAGTAACCCACTCAACACTTTAATCGATAGAGATCAACCCGGGCGGAACCGAAAGCTATAAAAAGATGTATCGGAATTCAACGGGATATTACATACTCCCTCCTCAAAAGAAATTCGTCCTCAAATTTTTAGACAGGCAAATCAACTCTAGGATTTAACCTAGAACTCCAAATCAACTAATAAATCATAGAACACTAATCTACGAATCTAAGACAATTCTAACCCACTCGAACTCAGGGATGCAGAAAATGATGTCAGAGTATGCAGAGGCAGATGCAGAGACTGATGCAGATACAGAAATACTAAGTATGCATGGACAGAGACATCACAGAATGCGCAAACAAATAGAAAGGTACCAACCTATAAGTCTGCAGAATCAAATAGCTGCGGATATCTATGTCGCATCTCATCCTTTGCCTCCCAAGTGGCATTCTTAACTGAATGGTGCCTCCAAATCACCTTCACTGAAGCTATCTCCTTATTTCAGAGTCTCTTAACCTAACGGTCAACGATCCTCAATGGAACCTCGTCATACAACAGATCAGGTCTAACCTCGACCAACTGTGGTGTCAGAACATGAGACGGATCAGAAATATACTTCCTCAGAAGTGAGATATGAAACACCGGGTGAACAGAGGCGAGCTAAGGCGGTAGTGCCAACTCATATGCCATGGCCCCAACACGACCGATGATCTCAAAAAGATCAATGTATCTCGGGCTCAACTTGCCCTTTTTACCAAATCTCATCTCACCCTTCATTGGCGATACTTTTAGAAATACATGGTCTCTAACTGCAAACTCTAGATGTTTATGCTTCGAATCTGTGTAACTCTTTTGACGATTGTGAGCAGTCTGGATCCTCTGCTGGATCAGTCTGACTTTCTCAGTAGTCTCTAAAATAAGATCTGGACCCAACGGCTCTCTCTCACTGGCCTTGGCTCAATATAGAAGAGATCTACACTTCCTGTCATACAACACCTCGTATGGTGCCATCTCAATACTCGAATGGTACGAGTTGTTGTACGCAAACTCTACCAAAGGCAAATGAGAATCCCAACTCCCAGCGAAATCTACAGTACACACTCTCAACATATCCTCCAATGTCTGAATCATGCGCTCAGACTGACCATCAGTCTGCAGATGGAAAGTTGTACTGAAATCCAACCGAATACCCAACTCCGCCTGCAGCTTACGCCAAAACTGCGATGTAAACTGAGGTCCTCTGTCCGACACTATAGAGACTGGCACACCATGCAGACACACAATCCTGTTAATGTATAACTTCGCCAAACGTGCCACCCCATATGTCGTATTGATAGGGAGAAAATGTGTTGACTTTGTCAAGCAGTCAACAATCACCCAAATGGAATCATACCCAGTAGACGTCCTCGGTAGTCCTACTACAAAATCCATTGTGATGCGATCTCATTTCCACTTCAGAAGTGGCATCTGCTGCAACAATCCAGAAAGTCGTTGGTGCTCAAACTTAACCTATTGACTGGTCAAACATAGGATTATCGATGGTCCTGATACATCTTAATGTATTTCAGGTGTACATAATAGGTGGAACTATGACCATCCGTCATAATCTCCTCGCGTAGCCCACCTGAAGATGGTACGCACAATCTCAGTCCAAACCAAAGGACTCCACAGTCATCAATGCTAAATCCCGACACCTTAGAGGATTTAACCTTCTCCATCAAACTCAAAATCTCAGGATCCTCCTTCTGATCCTTTCTAATATGGTCCAACAGAACATGCCTCACTTCAATGTGACCCAGCAACGCTCTTGAGTCATCAAACTGTAACTAAACCCTGGACTCTATCAGACGTTGCCACTCTGACACTGCAGGTTGTCTCTCAACGGAGATATGAACTAAGCTACCCACCGACT
This sequence comes from Flueggea neowawraea, assembly GCA_948243855.1. NCBI lineage: Eukaryota > Viridiplantae > Streptophyta > Magnoliopsida > Malpighiales > Phyllanthaceae > Flueggea > Flueggea neowawraea. The sequence continues at coordinate 9,449 of CAODLS010190352.1, read as the reverse complement.
TCCTACTCACAGCATCGACAACAATATTAGCCTTGCTAGGATTATATGATATAGTGCAATCATAATCCTTCAGCAACTCTAGCCAATGTCTCTTCCTTAGATTTAGGTCTCGCTGTCTGAAGATATACTTCAAACTCTTATGATCTGTGAAGATCTCAAAAGTCTCTCTGTATAGATAATGCCTCAAGGTCTTGAGTGCGAACACCACTGCTGCTAACTCTAGATCATGCATCGGGTAGTTCTATTTGTGCCTCTTAAGCTTCCTCGATGCATAAGCGATCACTTTGCCATGTTGCATCAACATACAACATATGCCAACTCTCGATGCATCGCAATACACCGCAAAGCCTCCAGAACTCGATGGTAACACCAACACTAACGCACTAGTCAAACACTTCTTCAGTTTTTGAAAACTATCCTCATATCTATCAGACCAAACAAATTTGACTCTCTTTTGCGTCAACTAAGTCATAGGAGCTGCAATCCTCGAGAAATCTTGGATAAATCTCCTGTAGTACCCGATCAAGCCAAAGAAACTCTAAATCTCCATAGCGGTCTTAGGCCTTTCCCAATGGGGTACAACCTCCACTTTCTTGGGATCTACCAAAATACCCTCTCTCAACACCACGTGTCCGAGAAATACTACCTGATCGAGCTAAAACTCGCACTTCGAGAACTTAACATAGAACTGATGTTCTCATAAAGTCTGCAACACTGACCTCAAATGGTCCTCATGCTCCTCCCTACTCCTCGAGTAGATGAGTATGTCATAGATGAAGACAATGATGAAACGATCCAGGTACGGTTTGAACACCATGTTCATTAAATCCATAAATGTTGCAAGAGCATTTGTCAGACCGAATGACATCACCAAAAATTCATAGTGATCATATCTAGTTTGAAACTCCTTCTTAGGAATGTCCTCACCTTGAATCCTCAGCTGGTGATATCTCGACATCAAGTCGATCTTGAAAAACTACTGTGCACCATGTAATTGGTCAAACAGATCATCTATCCTCGGAAGTGGATATCGATTCTTCACCTTTACTTTGTTCAACTGACGTAGTCGATGCACATGTGAAGACTCTCATCCTTCTTCTTTACAAACAAGACCAACGCACTTTAAGATGCTCGATCGAACAAACCTCTTGTCTAACAACTCACTCAGCTGAGTCTCTAACTTTTTTAGCTCTGCTGCTGCCATCGAATACGGTGTAATCGATATCGAATCAGTACTAGGCTATACCTCTATGGCAAACTCAATCTCCCGTTCAGGCGAAAGTCCTGGTAACTCCTCCAGAAATACATCAGGAAACTCCTGAACCACTGATACATCTCCCACTCTCAACTCTAACTCCTCAGGCTCAGTGAGCACAAAAGCCAAGTATGCCTCACATCCTTGGCGAATCATCTTCTCAGCTTTTACGACTGACATATAACTCTGCATAACATTGTATCGCTCACCCTAGTAGCAAAACTCAGTCTGACCAGGCGGTCGAAAACATACTCTCTTGGCAAAGCAATCCAATGTAGCATGACAATCAAAGGGCTGAGCCGGGCTGGCCAAAAACCACTGGCCCAATAGGGCCCTTTTTCAGGGCTGGGCTCCATCCGACGCGCGGGCCGGGTTGATTCGCCTAGCCCTAGTCCTCTTGCACACAAACCTTAATTTCCCATTAAGTTATTTTCGCATGACCACCGACCGACGTATTGCACACCTCTTTCGTCACAACTTTGACTTGGTCTTCTCTTTTCTGCGGCTGTTTTCGTTGAGCTGAGGTCAGCTCAGATGAATAACCACCAAATTTGACGGGAAATCGATGGACATTATATGAGATTGATAATTTTTAATACGATAATATAATTTGTGAGTATATAATTTTAACATGATACGAATGACATAAATTTAATTTTTATAAAATTTATATATATATAATAATGTGTGATATATAAATGACATAATATAATTACGACATATTTAATACAAGTTAATATCTTTAATCTTCACCATCCTAACACGGTGCCACAAGAACATTTGACCTTTTCACCAATTTATGCCTTCAGTTTCTTTTCTTTCCACCAATTAACTTACTTCTTATTTTAACCATCAAATTCTTTTAAGTTTAATGATTAAAATTTTTTTAATTTAATTTTTCTTATTAAATTTAAGAAAATGAAAGGTGAAAATAAAGTATATACAGTCTTATTTCTTTTATCTTGACAAACTACAATGATGTTTTCATTTTAACCTGTTAATATTTTTGGACAAACCATTTTATTTGTTGTGATTAGAAATCCAACAATGCCCTAGAATCGAATTCATTATGGATGGGTTACTAGGCTTGGGTATTCGCCCGGTTTGATTTAAACCAAACGAATTCAAAATAAATTGAACAAACTGACCGGTCAGCAAAACCAAAATAATTGAATAAAAAAATAGTTTGATTGTTTGGTTTGGCTGGTTTAAACGGGTTTCTTCGGTTCAGAATAGCAACAAATAATTGGGTTTTTGAGTTTTTTTTACCAGAATGTCACGTAGACCAACAATATAATTGAGTTATTTAGTTCTTTTTACCAGAATTTCACATTAACATGTTTATAATATAATTTGAGCGAATTGTGAAGGAATAAAATCAAGATTAAATAAAGAAATAGTTATAGCAAATCTGAAAGTTGATTGAAGAGCTTGTCTTCTAAGAAAAAAATCTGCAAATGTGGCAACGAATCAATGGGATGTAAAGCTTGATCTCCCAGAAAATTCTATAAAAATAAAAAGTCAAATATGCCACCAAAAAAATTATCAACAAATCAAAGAATTAATTTCATGATTTTGAGAATACAGATTTGGACTAATTGACACTAAATTTTTGATAGGGACATTATAAAAGGAGTACATTCACTTTGAAAAAAGGATCGCTCTCTCAAAAATACAACTCTCATATGTCCTTTTTAGTTTGTTCTCTATTTTATATTATCTACTATATTTTTCTCATAACCTCTTGTACTCAATTTTTAAATTTAATAAAACTTTCATTATTATTTTATTATTATATTTTTATTATTATTCTAAATATATATTTTTCCTTTTATTTTTTGGTTTGGTTTGTTTGGTTTATTCGTTTTTCAATTTTAAAATTGAAATCGAACCGGAAAACGAATTAAGCGAACTTAAAAATCTGTTAACAAACCAAACGACAGAAACGAACGAATCAGAACCGAAAAAATAAGTCAACGGTTTTTAAGTCACATTGCTTCTTCTACCTCCATTCAATTCCTCACCTGGAGCATTAAGGATCTTGCTTTTGTCAAGTGAAGTACAGAAGATCGGTCCAGGGACTTCATTCAGGATTCTACTGTCTGAGAGAGAGACGTGACAACTAAAACAACTTCATTTTTCCAATTAGTTGCCTTTGTTGCCATTTACCAAATGTCGAAATCTGGAGCATTGGATCTTGCTTCTGGTGTTGGCGGTACCATCGACAAAACCCAAGTCAACTCCACAGTCCAAAGACAGGTTCTTTCCTTCTGCTTTAATCGCCTTAATGTTATACAATGAAATGTTTGTTCCAATCAGCACATTGGGTGTTTGCCGTTTAATGACGCTATAGTTTGAAGATTCAAAACTGATTCTAATAGAAATTTTGGCTTAAAGTGCAGCTATGAGAAGTATCATGTTGGCGGTGATAATGAGGAAAGAAAGGCTAATTATGCTGACATGGTAAAGAATTCCCGTTTGATGTTCTCATTATGATTTGGGTTTTTGCTGGACATAGCCATGCCTTTTAAAAATGGATAGTTTAATTAATTTCATATTTTAACTATTTATTGACATTTATATAGTTTGAAATATTTAAAATTTGAATCACACTGCACTGGTGCCTTGTGAATTTGTTTGTTTGTGTTTGTTTTATAGCGCTGCCCCGCCAGTGTGGGACTAGTTAAGGATTATCAATAAGCTGACAAATGCTAGTGGTTGTTTTTGTCAAAACAGAGGCTGTAATTCTCTTTAACCTTTTTTTTTCCAGGTTAACAAGTACTATGATCTTGTTACAAGCTTTTATGAATATGGTTGGGGTGAATCGTTTCATTTTGCACCCAGGTAAAGAGCCAGGACCGGCTGATTAGAGGCTCCTTTGTGGGCAATAAAGCGTAGTGTTTTTTTTTTCGTGTTGTGTTTGATGAATTAGTGGCCGATGTTTTTGCTGTGGAATAGATGGAAATCGGAATCTCTTCGTGAGAGCATCAAGCGGCATGAACATTTTATTGCTTTGCAATTGGGTCTGAAAAGAGGACAGAAGGTTTCATTCTATCTTTATACTTTTCGTAATGTGCAAGTTTTGGTGATGCACATTGTTTATGCTCTTATCCAATTTTATTGATTGAAATTTAATTTTTGAACAAGGTTCTCGATGTTGGTTGCTGAATTGGAGGGCCATTAAGAGAAATCGCTAGATTTAGGTAATTATCAATTGTTCATTTTAATTTCTGTCCATTCTGAAGACAACCATCTTCACTTTCCTGTGTTCAAACTGGTTCTTTTTTTTCTTTCATTTTGTTTACTGACATCATGAAAACTACAGCCGACATTCTACAGTGTAATAAAAAATATATATTGACTTACTGCTTGAGCTTCTTGATTGGTTATTGTTCTTTAAGTGCTGATAATGTTTCCAGTTCAGTTTTATCTTTCTGTTTCCTGGATAAGTATTAGATTTATTTCTGTCTTCAATGCATCAACTCAAAAAGTAGTAAAATTATGGTATGTTAACTAAATTCTATTTCTTTCTTGATGAATAATTCAGCATTGATTATATTAATGACCTTGTACAGTGAAACGCTAATAACAGGGGTGAACAACAATGAGTTTCAAATTAAAAGAGCAGAGGTATGCAACCATAAGCAGCCTGATTCTATGTTTCATTGTATTTGAGAATCCCCAACAGGGAGAATTCATGATATTTTCATGCCTTGCAACAAGGGAACTAGAGATGTGAAGGTTAAATTTTTTGAAAAAGCTTTGAAATTTTCATTTCTTTGCAGGAGTTAAATCGCCTTGCAGGAGTCGACAAGACTTGTAATTTGGTGAAGTTCAGATATATTCTGTCCACTAGAATATGATTTTAAGCTCTACAATTCACAATTGGAATGCTAAAATGTTAATCCTACACTGTTTACACATTCATTTTCTATCCTTTCATTTTGTTCTTAAGAAAGCTCTTGATGAATGTTTATTATAATGCAGGCTGACTTTATGAAAATGTCATTCCCTGACAACACTTTTGATGCAATATTTGCAATAGAAGCCACATGCCATGCACCAGATGTGGTATGCGATATTCCTTTCTTGGATGACCAATGATTTTGACAAGTTGACCCTCCCACACATAATATATCCAAGACTAAATTTTTGTTATTTTTCTTCCTGGATAATAGCGTGATTGCTACCAGGAGATATACAGAGTGTTGAAACCTGGGCAGTGTTTTGCTGCTTATGACTGGTGCATAACTGATGCCTTTAATCCCCTGAACCAAGAACACCAAAGGATTAATGTATTTTCTGACTATAAATGTCATCCACATCCTTATTTTTATGTTCGTGATTGTTTATAACAAATTTTGTTCTTTGAGACAGCTCGAAGTTGAACTTGGGAATGGACTTCCTGAAATAAGGAAAAAGGAAGAATGCCTTGAGGCTTTAAAAATAGCAGGTTTTGAGGTGAGTTGCACACTTTAGAACCACTCATAAAGTTCTCTTTTTATAATTTGAGTTGTAAATATGTAAGAAATTCTGTAATTGTCTTCTCATTTTTTTTTTCCTTATTAATGCACGTAAGATTGTGTGGGAGAAAGATGTTGCATTGGATTCACCTCTACCATGGTATTTGCCTCTCGACAAAAGTGAATTTTCACTGAGCAACTTCCGAGCAACCGCGGTTGGACGATTAATCACTAGAAACATGGTAACATTTCTTGACCTTACATACTTCGGCATCTGTAATTTTTTACGCCAGAATATGTACATGCAAGCTAGAGCTTAGTTACTTATATTAGTCTGGATAGAAAGGAATCAGAAATTATTCTATGGATTTGTCAGAAAATGAAAGCAATTCTTTTTGCCATGAAATGCCCACAAAAACACTCTTCATCAAATCCTTAAGTTCCTTATAATCTTCTGTAACGTATTCTTTTCCGTAGGTCAAAACCTTAAGTTTTTAGGCCTTGCTCCTGAAGGTAGTCAACGAGTTCAGGCTTTCCTGGAGAAGGCAGTAGATGCCCTGGTTGAAGATGGAAGGTAAGTTCATTATCTATATTTCACGTTCAAATTTTACGCACCACCAGAAAATCTTATTAGAAGACGACAGAAAATATCTAGTGATTGCGTTTGTTTTTCAGCAGCACATGCACAAGCTAATTCTGAACAGTGCATTATTTGTAGCAAAGTTGGGTTTGCTGGCTTTTAACTGCACTGCAGAAACATCTTAGACAGACTTATAAGCACAGAAATCTTTAGGAAGCTACTTTTTTTTTTTGGGGTTGAGAAACTACCTTTGTCTCTTGATAAAACACGTTAACTGTTTAAGGCAGTAATTGAGCCGAGCTTTGACATCTTCAAGTTTGGCTCAGTTATTAAGTTGTAAATGCTATTTGAAATCGACGTGTTTATTAAATGAGTCCGATTTTTGATGAACTAGTGAGCAATATATTATAGTAAAAACTAATATATGTAATTTCTTTTATACAAAATTATATATATATATATATGTGTGTGTGTGTTTGTGTGTGTACACACTACTCAAATAATTAATTTTATGGATCAACATGCACATTTAGGAACCTAATGAGCTGAATTTTTCATTGTTCTTGACTTATTTACAAATTAAACTTCAAAATGAAGTTGAAATCTAAATCGTTTACTAGTTGAGACAAATATATACGAATTCTTATCGAACCGAATACAAAACTGCCCGCGGGTGGCTCAGTTCAATTACACTCTTATATGTATTAGGGTTGGATGGATCATTGTCAACTAACTGATAATTGTCCTTTACTTTTACAGGAAGTGAATTTTTACGCCAACGTACTTTTTCTTGGCTCGAAAGCCTGTTCAATGATTAAAAAATCTTGTGTGTTTTCTGAAGGTCCAAAGTGACAATGTCTTGTGAGTACAGTTTTTTGTTTTGTATTTTTGATAAATCATTTTATTTGCTTCCATTGAGGATTGAACCTGTGACTCTCAGTACTGGAGTTGACTCTAATTCGGATAATATAGTTCTTTGTTCCCTGCTTTGTAACTGGAAACCAATTCTCACTGATTATGCCGATATCTTTTGAGTTTGCACTAACAATTATGGAATTGATTATTTGGAAATCATTGTTCTTAACTGTTTAATTTTTGACTTAGTTACAAATAAGATTAAGCAGTGAAAAAATAGAATAAGTGACATGCCTTTAGAAAAAAAATACGAAACTTGTTAAAACGTGTAAATAAAATAATCAATAAACAAGCTCAATTTTTATTTTTTTTAAGGTGCAAATCTGTGAATTTTTTTGGGTCAATTGTGCATTAAAATTCAATAGTTTTCGATGAACTCATTAGAAAATTGAACTATATAATTCCACATAAGAGAAAAGAATCCAGAGAATTATAAAATTTTGCTCATGTTAACTTGCAAAGACATTGCAAATATACTTGTATAATTGCCACAAATTGCAACTTGAAAGTCTACACATTTGGCAGAGGTAGGAACGACGAAGGAATGGTGGGTAACGGACGAAAGGTAGTGGTAGGTGAGCAATGGTTGGGATTTCGCCCCCACCTCAAGAGTTGCAGAGGGTATTACTGTTAGGGATCGGCCGGACCTCTAGTGGAGTCAGCCGACCCATCCGATCCCACCTCTCTCCGCCAGTGCCTATAGAACCAAATCAAACGTCAAAACTGTTTTCATAACCTATAGATTTTCTTTAAAAAAAATGAAGCATGGGACCGATGAAAAAATAAAAGTAGTGCTTGAGAAACTAAATTTCATTAACTTAGCAAAGCTGCAAACTCCACAAGCTACTGCTATTGCTTTTCGAATTTCTCATCAAAGAATAAAATTCCATTGACATCACAAGAATAGCAAGAGTAGAAGCACCGATTCTTGTAATTCACCTTGCCTGTTCCATTGTAGGTTCTTTAGCTCTCAATAAAAATGCAGTGGTTTTACTTTTTGATTAATGCGATAAAAAAGCGATGTTTGTTGCTTGTTTTGAATCAAAACAATACAATCAACGTAATTTGGAGACACACGAAAAAATTGGAAGATGAATTGATCAAATGGCCCCGAAGATAAATATATAGTCTTATAATTTCCGTTATAAAAAGAAAATTCATGGGGGATACAGCAAGATCAGTGACAGAACAGAATTTGCTCAAAGTCCGACGCAGAAAAATGTAGTAATACAAAATTTGATATTATATATTTATAATATATTTTAAAGTGAATGAGTATAGATAAAAATATGTTATATATAATGTGTTAATGTCTCATTTAATATTGTAAATATGTTTAATATACTCTAAATAAATTATGAATAAACTATATATATGTATTATATTTTAAGAGTTCACAAAATCGAGAGAAGTCACCAAACCCCTAGATCCGCCCCTGGAATTGATGCAGTTGGTGGGGGTGGGTAATTAAAAGCTGAGGTGGAAAGAATTAAGGAATTCAAGAGGCAACTAAGTTAAAAGTTTATAAGTTGAACAAGGCTTTGTTTGGTAGGGGAGAAATAAGTAGTTGAGGAAGATATTTCTCTATTGTTGTTTGGTTTCCACTATCATATTAACTTCCTAAGTTTATGGGAAGAACAGTCCCATCCGTACAGGAAGAAAATCACAAGGGTGAAGATGGTTCTTCTTGAGTGGTAAAATGACTCTCTTGTCCCTGTCTTTTTTTCTTTCACCATGTCCTCGGTATTTTTTAAAGTGATTCTGAGTCACCGCATTCTAAATTTAAAAAAATAATTTTAAATTATTAAATTATCATACAATAATTTTAGTTACTGATATCAAAAATGAAATATAGTATTATGACCCAATTATCCCACTCAAAACAGATTATACTCCCTCTCTCTCTCTGTCACTCTCAACACTCTTTCTCCCCGGCCTCTCTACTCCCTCGACGACGACAGGCGTCCTCCTCCTCTTAAACCCGTTGACGAAGTCCTCTTCCTCTCTTGTTTCACTCTCCCCACTTCAGTCGTTGCATTTTCGGCCTGCTCACTGTGTTTCGATCATCGGCATTGACAATAAGTGCTTTAATTCAGTTATTTTCGTTGTCCCTTGCTATTTATGGTTTGAGATTTCTAGGTTTTAGTTAATCTAGGGTTTTAGTTAATTTGGGCTTAGTCTGAATCAAATTGGTTCTTGTGAACAAGAGGTTCTTTCTTTTCCACTTCCCTTATTT
>CAODLS010190086.1:0-16546 GCA_948243855.1 Flueggea neowawraea | reverse complement strand
GGTGTTCAAGCTCGACTCGTTTATTAAAATGAGCCTAAAATTTTGTTCAAGCTCGGCTCATTTATTATCGAGCCAAGTTGTGAACGAGCTTTTATCGAGTCGTTGACTCATTTTCACCCCTAGTTGAAATCTTCGTGTGGAATGTTTGGATGTGACACATGCCATTTATTCGAAATCTATGATCTGTCAATCTATAATAAAATTTTGAAACAGATATATTTTTGTATTTTCCCTATTTTTTTCATCTAGCATGTTGTTAACTTGCAGGTTCTTGTGGACCTTCGGATCCAGGAAACCAAAGATAACCCAATCTCTGCCAATCTCAGCCTTCTCCAGTTTCAAAATGTTAAATTATTTTTAAAGGGTTTATTTTAGGTTTATTTTAAGTTTTTAAGTTTATTTTATGTTTATTTTAGGTTTATTTTAAGTTTTTTTAAAGTTTATTTTAGGTTTATTTGAAATTTTATTTAAGGTTTATTTGAAGGTTATTTTGCGTTTATTTTAGATTTATGTAAATTTTATTTTAGGCTTATTTCGGGTTTTCTAGGTTTATTTTACAGATTTCAAAAAGGTTTATTTAAGGATTTTAAAAGGTTTATTTTAAGTTTCTTTTTTAAGGATTTTGAAAGGTTTATTTTAGATTTCATTTATGTTTATTTGAAAGTTTATTTTATGCTTATTTTAAGTTTATTTTATGTTTATTTTAGGTTTATTTGAAGTTTATTTTAAGTTTATGTGTAGTTCATTTTAAGTTTATTTTAGGTTTATTTTGGATTTATTTTAGGATAATTTTACAAATTTTAAAAAGATTTATTTATGGATTTTAAAAGGTTTATTTTAGATTTGTTTTTAAGGATTTAGAAGATTCATTTAAGGATTATTTAAGTTATTTTTTTAATTAAGAATTATCTAAATTAAAAATTAAGGAATATCTTAAGTTTATTTTAAAGTTTTAAAAAAAGCTTTTCAAAGTTTTATTTAAGGTTCTAACAGGTTTATTTAAGATTAATTTTTAGTTTTTAAAAGTTTTTTTAAGTGTTTGAAAGGGTTATTTAAGTTCTGTTTTTAGTTTTTTAAAAAATCTTAAGTTTTTGGAGATTTATTGAAGGGTTTTAAAAGTTTTTCATGTTTTAAAAGGTTTCGAAAAGTATTATGTAATTGTGTATACTTTTTAAAGGTTTTAAAAGATTTTTGTGTTTTTAATTTAATGTGTAAATTGATTTTTAGTGTAGTTTTTTTTATTTGTTTTTAATTAGTTTTTTTACTTAGATATTAAAAGAATAATAAAAAAGAAAAGTGGATTCAAAAAGCTATTAGAATATTTTAAAACTAAAGATAAATCAAATAATTCATAAAATTAAAACATTTGAAAAAAAGATGAAAATAAAGTAAAACAAAAAAAAAACAAACAATCTAGATGTAAAAAACAAAAAGTTAAAATGAAAAAGTGAAAAATTGCAGATGAAGAGAAAAAAAACGAATAAAGATTAAATCTTAAAACAAAGAAAAAAAAGAATTTTGAAAAAGCTGTCTTCAAGTTGTTTCATATATTCATTTGGAAAAAAAGTTATTTCATATAGTGTTTTTTTTAAATGTAGATTAATTTTTATTTTAGTTTTTATTTTTTTATTTGGTCTTCAATTAGTGTTGATATTAAAAAGTAACAAAAAGGACAACTAAAAGAATAATTTAAAGCTAAATAAAAATTAAGATAAAAATAAGACAAAAAAATAAATCAAAATAAAAACAAAAATTAAATATGAAAAAAATCCTTGACGTAAGTGAAAAACAGAAGAAAAAATAAGGACTTCATTTATAAAAAATGAAAAAAAAAAAGTAAAGTTTTGGCGAGATTGGATCTCCGTGGAGAAAAAACCAATTTTACGTGTGGAAAGAATAGAAAGGTTTGGTCTAGCCGCAGCTAATTAAAAAAGGTTTGATGGTTATTTTTGTAAGTTGCCCTGCTAAATTAAGAAAGAATTTTTTTTAAAAGAAAGAGATTTTAATTTATTTTTTGCAAAAGCTAAAAGATTATATGTGATGGTTTTTGTCCTTTACATATTCATATAGTAAACGCAAAAAGATTCTCATGATTCATGACTTCAGTATTTTGCCAAAACAGAAAGTTTTTATATTTAAATCTAAACTAATCAAAATGTCAAAATAAACAAAAAATTACATTGGATGAAAAGAAAAAAAAGTTATTCTAATTAAATTTATTAATGTAGCTACTAAAATTTTCCTAAATAAATAGTTATATAAAGTATTTTCCTATCTCTCGGACCGCATGGTGAGTTTCAAGGTCGGTAGAATAGTAGAAATATTAATGAAATAGTTTTGATAGAGCATTATATAGAACAATTTGTACAATAATGGTGCTTGTTTTGTTTTACAATTGTATACATGTTCTTTTGGCAATAAAAATTAATATATTCTTCAAAAAAAATATTAGCGAAACACCATCAATAAATTAACATGCAATGACAATGTTCTATTAATAATTTTAATAAAATGTTAGCGTCAATAATCAATTTAGAAGAAAAAAAATGAAAACTAGCAAGCATATTGAAAAACTAATTAAAATTCAATGACCCACTTTTGTCTTTCTAAAGAAAATATATACTGGTTTAATGAATAAGCAGTATAAAATAATAGGTTCGAGCTACCTATCTCGATTCTGGTGGAAGCTCGACCCAACTAGTAGCGGACAACAGAGATCAGGATTGGATTCAATGTTGGTCTCGCGAACAAACCACAGTCGGAAAGTCAACGGGAGTGCTCATCTGTTTCGCAGCCTAGATGCCACGTAGGATCGGGACCATTGACGGATGAGAAACGAGTGGAGAGAGAGACGACATCAAGAGAAAGACTTCCTTTCCCTCTCTTTCTCTTTTTCATGTTTGGCGGAAAATGAATTTGGAAGAATGCTCATTCTTCCTTTCATCATTTTAGCATCTAATCATTTGATGATCGGAATAGGAATTTATCCTATGTCGTATGTCTCTTTTAATATGACTTTTTTCTTGCCTTTTTACAAGGACTCACCATTATAAAATGTAAGACGACCTCTTGATTATGAACGTGCTCTTGATATCTTTCTACGTTCAAAATTAGTCTCATCTTAGTTCTTCCCCTAACGAATTAGGAAAACTAAAGTAAACACCCGTGTGAGTAGCTTATTTCTTTGTCCAACATGCTTTTATCACTCAATGCTACTACAAATGTCAACTCTTAACATTTGTGCTTATGCATTGCCTACAAAGATCTTATTAAAGATCATATGCTAAGGGATTACACACTTCATATGCCATGCAGGTCTTAAAGAACTTATTCCTTATATCAGGCTTTTATTAACAGATCTTACAATCATATCTAATATGGACTTACATTTCAAGTTTACTTTTTCTTGTGAAACTTGTACTCAATTTTAATTGTTCTTATGCATCCAAGTCTCTCACAAAATGATACTTGATCTCGATTTGAGTAACCTTATCTTGATCCTTAATCAATCAAGGTCGATTGTTACTGATGATTGTCGTAAGTTCTTTAGGTGGTTACTGCTAAGTGGATCATTCCATTGTATAACCGACCTTCCCATTGCACTGCAGCTATTGAAACTATGGTCTCAACTTCTTTTGTCACTCACTAATATGTGTTCCTCGCTATAATGCGGAATAATGGTTCTGCCAATTAAGAACACATAACTAGGCATGAACATCCTTTTTATCCACATCACCACGTGGAGTAGCCATTGTGCCTCATTTTATCGGAAGCCTTTTACGATAACACAGTACTGCACTTGCAGTACCTCTAAAGTATCCAAGTATCTTGTTCACTGCATTCCAACATCCTCTTTATGTGTTGGATTGATATTTACTAGTTAATTTGATAACATAGCAAAATCTAGGCACTGTACACACATAGGCATAAACTTGTGTACTACAAGACATGGTCTTGTAATCAACACATGTACTCTATATTGTAATCAACACATATGACATTTGTATGAAGAACATTGCTTACAAATTCTTCCTTTCTCATATGTTTATGGACACACGCACTTATTAAGAGGCTTGCTCTTAATCATAGAACATATATAGGTTATGTATTTCTACATCTTGAAGCGTTCAAGTACTTTGTTGATCCATCTCACGTGAAGAGACAATTATCCACTCAAATGACCTTTTAGAGTTTGACTCCAAGGTTAACCCATATTATCAATCTCAAAATTAGATCCCGGCCAATCTTTGGAGTCATTCAAACATGCTAGATCATTTCTAGCTACAAGTGTGATGTCCACACAAGGTAAGAATGACAAGATTCACCTTAAAATGCATGGTATTATCACAACAGATATGAATGTACCATTCTCTCAAAGAATGTCTAAGGTCATATATTGAACAATGAAACCATTAGGCTAAACAATATCAGTCTCTTCTCCAAATTCTCTATTGAGAAAATGAGTCTCTACATCTATTGATGTAGGTCGACGTATAGACTAGCCCAAATAACCAAAGTCTATTCGGTAGAGGTAAATCTTTCAACAAGTTGGACTTTTCCAATCTCCTTGACTAAAATCCCCTTTAGCGATTATAGATGTCTAACTCGATTTATAGCTCACGTATCCACTTATCTCCAATGGGTACTTGCCCTATGGGTAGGTTAATCAATTCTTAAACATGGTTCAATCTCAAATGTCACTTACACTTCTATTGTTTTAATCCATACAACTTTCATTGGGATGAATAAACTGCTAACACACCCGCAGGGTCATCGTTGACTTATGGGTTACTAAAAGGATCATGATAGATTCATTTATTGAAAAATGTCATCATGAGACTATGTCCCTTTTAGTTTTATGCATTTTCAAAATGCTCTCACTGGGTTCAAGCTCCATATAGGAACTCCCACTAGGATCATGTTCCCTACTCCTACTGAAAAATAGGAATCTTGCTCCCAAGTAAGTTAGGATCAAGAATATTCGCACACGCTTGAGATAGATGAGATAAAAGTTGAATCGTTCCAAGACTTTTCGATGCATCACTTTCGAAGAATGGAAAGAGATAACAATTGCTCGGATCAATCTCTTGATATTGTAAACTCAAGGTTGTATACATTACCCAACTTTCTTCCTCATCCCTTGCTCTGATACCAATGAAAGATACCAATACCAGTCTACCTGTCGGTCTTTATAGGGAGCCAGTTCGACTTACCAAGCTTTATAGCAGCGAAAAACAGCTGGGACAATAGTAGTGGAGGATCAATTTGTTGTTGGTTTCTCAAGCTAACCGCAATCGGATTGTTACCAACGAGAGAGCTCGTCTTTTGTGCAGTCTAGATGCCTCACGGATCACTGTAAGACTAATTAGGGAAGAAATAAGAACGTTTTTGTTCTTGCTAATGGAAGGAGAGGAGCCAACTTTGTATAGGAAGAAAAGAATGTGTTTTTCTTTTCTCTGCCTACCGTCTTTTCTGTCTCACTCTTCCAATTAGGTAAGCGTAGGGTTTCCTACTCATATAAGATGAGTGGACCCTATTTGGGCCTTCCTAACTCATTTAGGAAGCCCACAATTAATTACCAATAATTAGTTGGACTCGTTAGTTGACCCGACAACTAATGGATTCGGGTTCCACCCATTACCATCATGGGCAGACCCGATTTTCCAACATTACATTGAACAAGGTAAATATTCTCACTTGCATGAGTTTGAGTAACATACTCTCAAAGGTGCATCGTCTCACATATGATATGCCTTTGGTAGTTAGTATTTTATTTACAAAATGTCAATGTTGTTCACGTTCAAGTATTTTCTCTAAAATTCTATCTGATCTCTCACGTTCAAGGTTCTTAAACCTTTTCCTTGCCTTTGTATTGAATTCCTCCAATAGAATAAGATCTTATCAAATTCCTCACAGTCTCATGTTTGAGATAAGCATAGTTAGGTGCAGTTTGATATGCTTCTAACTTCTAGGCAATAAGTGGATTACAAATTTTGACTTCGTCCTTGATCAAACTATGACCAGTATCACTAAGCTCTCTAATCATATAGGGCTTACGCCTCTACTCGTATGATTAGGATACATATAACAAGTATCAGTATAAATGGTCAAAGACTACGAGCAAAGTTAGTGTCTCGCCAACTAAATACTCATTAAATGCCACTTACAAAGACATTGCATCTTGATACTTGCAAAGTAGCTAGGTAAGCACATCATCCTTTATACTAACAAGGTGATCCACGTAGTGGAATTACGATCGGGTTTTCGATGATTTGACAACCTTCCCAATGAAATTTTGCGACGAAATCTTGGCAGGTAATGTTTTCAACGCCGCTGATCTCAAAACTTTTGTCGAAATTTCTAAAATCCAACTTTCAATTTTTGGCTCAAGACAGACTCGAACTAAAAACGACGTTTCAGACAAAAAGTTGAATATAATAAAATCACTACAAGCATATCAGACAGATGCCAACAATAATCTTGAACCATATTTAATAAATTTATTTTATCTCTGACACCAATGAAGAAAATCTATACTGGCTTAGCAAATAAACAGTATCAAATAATAGGTTCGAATTACCTACCTCGATTCCAGTGGAAGGTCGACCCAATCAGCAGCAGACAACAAAGATCAAGATCGGATTCAATGTTGGTCTTATGATCAAACCACGGTCGGGAAGTCGACGGAAGTGCTCGTCTGTTTCGCAGCCTAGATGCCACGTAGGATCAGGACCATCGATGGATGAAGAACGAGTAGAGAGGGACAACATCAAGAGAGAAAGACTTCCTTTTCCTCTCTTTGTCTTTTTCACGTTTGGTGGAAAATGAAGATGGAAGAATGCTCATTCTTCCTTTCATCACTTGGGTCTAATGGGCTTGTAGGCCAATAGGCTTAGCACATGGACGATCGCTTTTTTCAACACTTTTAAATGTTATCATATCACGCAAAATGAGTGATTGCAGTTGTTTATTGCTGGCATTTTGTTATAGTCATTCCTCAAGAATATTAAGAAATAATAATTTGATTAGGTGTGCTTGCATTATTTTGGCACATTCAACATTTCTGAATATGTCGATATTAAATAAGTTTGATTAAAATTATACATCCAATTGATTCTTCCTCTTATTCAACTTTGGCACCAAAAGAAAATGATTTGTACCTCATTGGTAGTAAAGTAAACTCAATTGTTAAAAAGTTGTAAGTTCAATTTTCAATGAGAAAAAAATGAATTGTATCAAACAATTTAGTAGATGCTCGTACGAATGTAGTTTAGTTTTAAATAGATTGTATCAAACAAAAATTTGAATAATAGAAGATGGTATTTGTTTGTAATTATAAAAGATAATAGATTGATAAATTCACTGAATACGATTAGACAAGAACACGTTATTTTAATAATTATAATATGAACGAATAGTAAAAAACTAAGACTACATAATGGAAATTTTGAACAATTTATTCTTGATAGAAATTATGTTTTTAATTTTTTTAATATAAGATAAAGGCAATAATATTATATCACTAAATCAACTGTAAGCTTATTTTTAATATTGCAATGAAAACCCTAGCCGTTCCGATTTTTTCGGAGACCTCCATACCTTCTCAGCGATATCTTTCAGCATTGCTTTGGCCATAGCTGGGCCTCCTGGCTCACCGTCGCCGGGTCATCCATGTCCAAGGATAGACTGTTACTTCAACCCTCGTGATATGTTTTCCATGATTGCCTCCAACCCATTTGTAACCTCTCCTCCACAGTTAGACTTGCCGAATGGTGCTCTCACACCTCCCAGACCTTCAGTTCCATCCTACGCTGCTGCCGTTCGATATGATCTTCGGGCTCCTCTTGAAGACAATACTACCGCCCCTCCTTTGTCCAACTTTGGTGGATTTGTCTCGGTTACGATATCGTAAGATATTCATCAACAACGGATTAGGGCTTGTCAAAGCTCGCTTATTGGCCGCTTGGTTCTTTCAAAAGGAGATACCCCATGGTTACATGAGAATTTGAAACAGAAGCTAACCAACTTGTGGGACTTAAAGTCTGGATGGAAACTTATTTCACTGGGTAAAGGATTTTATCACATCTTTTTGAACTCTCGGAAGAACAAAAACTTATTTGGAGCAAGGGAACTATTAATCTTAAGCCTGACATTTTTCGACTACAACAATGGGTACCGGGTTTTGATCCGGAGGCACAACGTTCCACTACTGCCCAGATATGGATACGATTATGCAAGTTTCCATGAGAGTTTTGGCATCCAAAGCTGCTGTCCGAAATTGTTAGAGGAATCAGAATAACGCTTCAAATTGATTCGAAAACATTGGAAGGAGAGTTGGGGCATTACACAAGAATTCTAGTCGACATCGACCTCTCGGCAACGCTTCAGGAGACTTTGCATGTTAAAGCAGGAGCACACTCCCTTTAGGTAGACGTGGTTTATGAGAACTTACCTGCATTCTGTAACTCATGTAGAACCGTAGTCATGCTTCTTACGATTGCCATTGCAATGCAAAACCTATGTCTCCTGTTAAGCCGAAGGAGACCTCTACCTCTAAAGAGCTTGTCACCAAGAAATGGGTTCCTAAACACGTTGTTGATGCAGTCCCTGTTAAACAGGTTTCCACGGACCTTGTTACACAACCACTTGAACCTACTGCTATTGGTGCACAAAATTGTCCTATGACTCCAACAAATGTTGTTACTATTCGAGATGACATTACAATTGCGGATAATAAAGTGAATACAATCTTGGAGGAACACTCTAATTTACACATTGTAGACTCTGTAGCTGTGGAGGTGGCTCCTATCTTCGAGGCTACCAATCAAAACGTAGCAATGGATGCCAACAATGATAAAGAAAAACACCACATGGTAAATCTTACAAATCCACCTGTTGACGCATTAGCTTGCAAAGACTCCAATATTGCCACCTCATGGGCAAACCAAGCTGAACAAAGCAATACGGATCCAAATTTTTTAGAGAACACAAAGGAGGATATTTTGGTTGATGATGAGGGCGGGTGGACCACAGTAAGTAATAAGAAGAAAAAAGTTTCAATGAAAAACAAGCCTATGCTAACACTGTGACCTTGTCAACGTTTAGCGCGACCTCCGTACTGCCTTGACTTATGAAGATTTTTTTTGGATTTGTAGAGGATTGGGGAATGTTGAGACTCAGCGCATTTTAAAAATTTTTGTTCTATGCATTCTCCGGATATGATGGGTCTAGCTGAGCCCATGATTGATTTTAATATTATTCCAAGTAGATTTTGGGAATCTATTAAAATGGAGCTTATTGAAGTGAATTCTAAGCCTCTTCCAATGCTTTGGGTTCTTCGTTGCAGAGATGTTATTTTAACTAACGTTGTGGTGTCTGAAAAATTTATTTTTGTTGATTATACTATTATTAATTGCCCTCACAAAGCTATTTTTGTGTATGCCAGTGTCTGGTGCAATCATCGGAGGGATTTATGGAACTCTATTAGTAATTTGGTGAGCTCCATGCCACCCAGCTGGTTTAGATACACGAATTGGTGATTTCAATATTGTCCTGGGTGCACATGAAAAAATGGGTAGACCTCCTCCTTCTAGGCCCTGCTTGGATTTCAAAGCATTTATAGAGAATTGCAGTCTTGTTGATATTCCTTTTAAAGGAGCAAAGTATACCTGGTGTAAAGGAGGCTTGCATTCCTAACAGGTTCAGAGCAGATTGAATAGAGCTCTGGGATCCACCGGGTTTTTAGATACATGGAGTCATAATTCTTGTTCTATCCTGGCTAGACACCACTCATATCATTGTCCTTTGTTGCTTACATGCAATCATGAGCCTTTCGCTGGTCCGACTGCTTTTAAATTTCAGGCGATGTGGCTAGGTGACCCGAATCTTCGAAAATTTATTTCAGATAATTGGCAGTTGAACGGTATCATGGGTAATTCAATGCATGTTTTAAGCAACAAACTTTGCCATCTTCGGCATAGTTTAAGAATGTGGAATAAGCAATTTTTTTGGAATGTGGATTAGAATATTGCAGATGCCCATACAGAGCTAATGAGGGCACAAAAGGCTATTGCAGTTGCGGGATTTTCTAAAACACTTCATCGTTAGGAGCTTGATGCCCACGACAAGCTTGAACAGTTTCTCCTGTAGAAGGAGATTTTCCTAAAAAGCAAGAGTAGAGTTCGTTGGCTAGAAAGTGGAGATCAGAACTCTACTTTTTATCATAACATTATTGCTAGGCTCAAAGTCAAACGTTCTATTGCTGAACTGGTTGTGGATGGTCAACTTATTTATGACCAAAGTGTTATCCAGGATCATGTTGTTGCCTATTTTCAGGATTTGTTTTCGGCAATCGAAGCTCAAGATAAGGATTTCTCAATGGTACATGAGACTATCCCTTGTTTGGTGACCCCACAAGATAATGAGAATCTGTTGCTACCTCCTTCGACTGAGGAATTTTTTCGACTATTTCTTTCATGGATGCTGAAAGTGCCCCTGGTCCGGGTGGATTTACTAGTTTATTTTTAAAGCTTTTTTGGGATATTGTTCATCTTGAGGTATGTGATGCAGTTCACTTCTTTTTTTTTTTATCATGGTTGTATATCTGTAGGGCCTAATTTTAATAATCTCATTCTACTTCCTAAAAGTCCATAAGCTAATGAGATTTCATCTTTTCGCCCAATTGTTCTGAGTAATTTTGTATTCAAGCTAATTACAAAAATCCTTGTTAATCGTTTGGCCATTGTGGCAACCAGAATTATTTCTCCAAACCAATTTAGCTTTTTAAAAAACTGCAACATTTCTAATTGTATTGCTTTAGCATCAAAAGGTATAAACTTGCTTGAAAAACAATCTTTTGGTGGCAATATGGCATTGAAAATTGACATAAGGAAGGCTTTTGACATGATTGAGTGGAACTTCATCATGGAAGTTCTGACAGCTTTTGGCTTTGACAGTACTTTTCAAAAGTGGATTTAGGCAATTTTCATGCCGGTTCACTTTTTGGTGATTTTTAATGGCACCCCATGTGGTTATTTTCCTGTTTCCCAAGGAGTCAGACAGGGGGACCCTTTATCCCATCTCTTATTCTGTCTCGCAGAGGACTTCCTTAGTCGTCGATTTACTTCCTTGGTTGTAGCCGACTCCATTGTGCCGATCACTCATGGTCAGTATTCTTTCCCATCACATTTGTTTTATGCTGATGATATTCTAGTTTTTGCAAAGCCTTTAATAGTAATGTGGATGCTCTTAATGGCTTGTTTGATTCTTATGGGAAACTGTTTGGTCAAAATGTAATCTGGGACAAATCTAATATTTTCTTTGGTAGTAAGATCACTTTGCGAAGAAAACATCATCTTAAGGATAGGTCAAATATGCGCCTAGGAAATTTTCCTTTTATTTATTTGGGTGCCTATTTTTGTATGCACTCCTCGGAGGCAATGGCTTCAGTGTATTGTAGAAAAAATCGTGGCAAAATTTTCCAAATGGAAAGGCGATTCATTATCTCAAGCAGGTTGAGCTTGTTCGATTAACTCTATTATTATGAGATCTTTCCTACATTATTTTGCTGTTTATAAATGGCCTAGAAATCTCCTTTTATACATGAAGAAAGCTATCATAAACTTTTTATGGACAGGTTCTACTACCGCTAAAAAGCTTGTAGCGGTGCCTTGGAATATTTGTTGCCAACCTGTTAAAGAGGGTGGATTAGGTCTCAAGCATTTACAATCTCTGAATGAGGCCTCATTGCGTAAACTGGCATGGACCATTATTGAAGGAAAATCTTTCGCTACTGCTATTTTTCATTGGCGCTTTCTGACTCCTAGTGGGCGGCCTAAATCTGTTTATGTGAGTTCTTCTATTTGGTCATCTCTCCGCATTTATTTTAATAATATGATGGCAAACTCTTTCTGGCTGGTGAGGGAAAATAGTCCTGTAAGCTTTTGGCATGGTTGGTGGATGGTTCCCACGATCACATATCAGTTTAGGGTGACGACTAACATTGCTGGTAGTGTGGGGGGATTTCCGTGAGAATGGTGAATGGAAAATTCCATGGCATTTGCGCCTGACTTTTTCGGCTTTGGCTGACAACATTGATAGGGTTCGGGTTCTTGCTTATAGTGAAGACCGGCTAATATGGTCTCATTCCACTGATGGCCTTATTTCTACAAAAGGGGTGTATGCATACATTCGACCTCATGGGAGCAGCGAAATTTGGCATCATTTTATCTGGGCACCTTTGATCCCTCATTCTCGGTCTTTTTGCTACTAGAAAGCAATCCATGGGACGATGCCGACAGAGATTGTTCTGATGTCTCATGGCTTTGTTTATGGCTTCTATGTGTAGATTCTGTTGTTGTGCTTCTGAATCCCTAAATCACTTGTTCTTGGAATGTCATTTTGCTAAGGCAGTGTGGGAGGCGGTCTGTGCTCTTTTTGGTCGAGGCTTTCCGTCCTGTAACTCTCTTTCAGAACTTTTTAATATTGCTGCTACGTTGAAACTGAGTACTCAGCTTTGTGTTTATTGGAGAGTTACGGTGGTTACTACGGTTTGGGTGTTATGGAATTATAGAAATAAAGCTATTTTTCATGACGTACATCCCTCTATTTCAGTTTCATGTAGGCGTATTTGGGGTGCGATTTATGAGGCTAATTATTTTCAGCATGGATCTATGAATAATAGTTTGTTTGATCTTCATGTTCTGCGACAGCTTGATATCCAAGGGAGACCTCCTAAAGCCCCTGATATTCCTTCTGTTCATTGGCAGCCTCCTCCACCAGTTTGGATGAAGGTTAACACCGATGGGTCTTTTGCGGATTCCCATTCTGGTGTGAGCGAAGTTTTTCGTAAACCCAGAGGTTTTCCCAGGGGCTGCTTCTCTCTTCCCACCGATAGGGTGCTAGCATTTACTGTTGAACTTATTGCTGCTATTTGGGCAATCAAGAAAGCTTGGGAGTTGGGTTGGCACTCATTATGGATTGAAAGTGACTCTACATATGTGGTACAATTACTTAAAGCTCGATCCACTTCGGTTCCATGGCAAGTTTATCTTGTCTGGCAGGAATGTTTACATCATATGTCTCAAATACATGTGGTTGCTTCTCATATCTATAGAGAAGGCAATGGGGTTGCCAACAATCTCACCAATCTTCGAAGAAATTTGGATAGTTTGGAATGGTGGCCAACTTTCCCAAGTTTTTGTGGCTCACTAATCTATGAAGATTTAAACAGAGTTGAACGATTTTGTTTTGTTTAGTTGTAATATTGTCTTTAGCTTGCCCCTTTGGGTTGTTTCTTATTACATTCCATATTTTCTTTTTCTATTAATAATATTTGAACTATCGAGTATGAATAGGTTGCAGGAAAGATATCAACCTAGTTAAGATGTCCCTGTTGCAATTACTAATTCTTGGGTTCATGCCTTCATTCAAAAAATTTTGGGTAAGAAGATGATTGGGATGAAGTAAATCGAGTTAAAATAATCAAGTAATGGGTCCAAAAAGAATTTATGTGGTGACTAAACTTGGAAGGAGCGGGAAATATTTTTGTTGGGACCTCTCACTCAAAATAGGAAGAAGAGAGAGTCCATCATCGTCTAGTTACTGCATCACATCGAATTCCCTTTGGTTCCCTCCCAAGTGGAACCCGCCACCGTTAAAGTTAACGGCGTGTTGGGGACACGATTTTGATGGAGATCGTAGACCCGAGTAGGTGACTTGGTTACTCTTGACAGCCAATCAGAATTAAGCAACTCAACATGTGATCCAAAAGTCAAACATTTGACGTCGAATCATATCTGACATTTATGCATCTCCGAAGAAAAGGCTGTCAAACTGATTTCAAAAAAAAAAAAAGTTTTCAAAGATGTATTTGGAAGAGAAGATTAAGAGAATTTTGGTCATGTTTATTGTGCGTATCTGTTTAGAATATAGAGGTTTTGTAATTTTCGATCAGCATATTTTATATTTTATATAATTTTTATAAGAGCAGTACTGCTGATTGAGCAGTCTTCAGGCAAGCTAACCATTGTTTACTCCTCCCAAGTACACACAATTTTTTAATAGTTTTTTGGGTTGTCTTATTTTTTTATTTATTTTTTGTTTATAAATATATCCTTTCTACTATTTTCACTCATTTTTCACTCTTTTCTCGTCATTATTTTCTCATAACTTTAATCATCTCTATTATTTGTTACTTTACTCAAAATTTTCTCAGTTTTTTCAAATTTTTACTTTCTTAATTTTCGAGTTAAATTATATTTTAAATATTTATTTAATCAATTATTAAATTTATTTTCCTAAAATTTTTATTTTTAAATATTTAATTAAATAATTATTAAAATAAATATTATATACTATAATTCATAAAATAGTATTTTTAATTCAAATATTAAATCACAAAATATTTATGTCAAATATATATTTTTTATTATAATTTAAATATTATAAATAAATAAAATAATAATTAAAGTGATTATAAGTATCATATTAGAGTATAGTTGAAATTAACTATTAAGAAAAATGGTTTATTGAGTGAAGTTATAGTGGTTTATTAATATAGAAAACTCATCAACCTAAAATAAATTAGTGCATTAAAAATGCTCTAATGATTGAAGATTGGTAATGATTACATGATAAAAAATAGAGAAAAAAAATGTATTTTAACAAGATGTTAAATACATAACATACTAAATGTCAAACAAGCCTAAAACAAATTCAACTTACTGTTTTCGACAAAACAAATATTCAAAGCCTTGTAGTTTTAAAAACAAGTGTTATTTTTCTTATTTTGAACTACCGAATTTACTTATTATTTTATTAAATCGATTATATATTTCTCTCAATCTAAAAAATCACTATTCTTGATTAGATAATGTTTTCATTTCTTTAAATGAAAAATAAAGATGGAAAAAAGGAAATTTATAGAGGTTTTGAAAAACTCATTTCAACATATATTTTTTATAAGTTGTTTAAATTTTTTTATGTTTTACTATTTAAAAACTAGAAAACAATGGCTTTTTTAGCTTCTTGTTTTCTAGTTTTTTATTTCAACAAATGAAATATTTTCTATTTTTCTATGAGAAAGAAAAAAATAAAATTAAAGAAACATAATATTGTTTTCTAAACAAAACACTCTAATTAAGCTTCCTAGAATCTACCGGTTATATTAAAAATTGTAATTTTTTGAAAAGAAATATAGAAATTATAGATACTTCATGGCTTCCTTAGAATTTTCTTCAAGTAATGGGAAAATGTTCATCGTTAATAGACTCAGAATCAACATGTTAATTATTGAACTGATTTATAAGAATATATTCAAGTGAAATAGCATATTTAGTATTGTGTTAGTGAACAGAAACTCTCACGATTATTTTATTAACTCTTCTTAATTTGTTCAAATCTGCTAATTAATAGCAAACAATGTTTTTGTTTACTTTTCAATGTCTGCCAATAACATTATTTTAATGATAAATAGTTTAACCTTTTCTATTAGTTCAATTAACAAATCAAATATTTTTTTTCCAATTTATGAATAATTCTCGATTTATTTACTGTCGTAATTCGTTAAATACTTCTTTTAAAACATCATTAAATACTTTTTTGTTTTTGTATAAATTATACAAAAAGGTATTAATTAACTAAAAGTACTTCATTATTTTGCTCTAGTGCAACAAATTTTAAGTATTTCACTCTTTAATTCATTTTCTGCCAGATTTAATTCATTTAATTTGGACCAACGTTGATGTTAATTATTGAATGTTTAATACACCAATTATACAGAAAACAATTTCTTTTTTAAAAAGAAAGTGTTAGAAGCAAATATTGCCATTAGGCAAATCCAAAATTATTTTCAAAACAGTACTACTAAATAGTATCACAAAAATTGTCAGTGTCCTTAATAACGATAAATAAATAATAATTAAATTAAAAATTTGATTATTTATTTTTAAAAATTTAAAAATTATTATAATAAAACTATCGGACCTCATCATGTGGACGGTACGGGAACCATGACCACACTGGGTCCGTCCCGGCCGTTAAGTTAGATTAGAAAATTAAATAAGAACGAGAAAGAGTTAATGCATTGATTTGCCATTTAAGCTCAAAGTTTCCAAATTTGAATGAATAAATGAGTGTGGATGTCCAAATTAAAGACCGTTAAAGATGACGTGAAGAAAACGTTAAGTATCTGTTGTGCGTGTCAGTGTAAGCAAATGGAGAGAGGGAGAGGTGTAGTTTTGTCTCTATTCTAAAAGGAGTCCGAATGTTGGAAGCTAAGGAAGCAAAGCTAAAACGCATGGCTTAAAATGGCGGCACCGGTTCCACCCTTGCTTTATCTCTACCACCACCATCTTACCTCCATTACCACCACTTCCTTCACTTTCAGACAAGACTGATACTTGAATTTCAAAAATTTTCATCTTTTGCTTTAAGGGTTTTGTTTGATTTGACGGCAAACTTGTTAACTTTTTCTTGATTTTTGTTTTACAAGAAGAGTGTGTCAAAACCCTTACCAAACAGTGTCATGGAAGCAACAAAAAGTGGG
>CAODLS010190075.1:0-11670 GCA_948243855.1 Flueggea neowawraea | reverse complement strand
CTTGGAAATTGTTTTACAGGGGTTAGGAGTTGTTACGACGAGGGGAAGCGAGTGGCTGAAACATTGATGTTTGATTACCATAGGCAGCATGGAATAGGTATATAGTGGCTACATCTCATTTCATATTCTGAAATCAAACGTTGGTACCCTCTGACTTAAATGCACAGCAGTCTTACAGTTCTAATCTTTAAATTTTGTCACATTATCAGAGATCAGAATTGCAAGAATTTTCAATACTTATGGACCCCGAATGAACATTGATGATGGCCGCGTTGTCAGCAATTTCATAGCCCAAGCAATTCGGTAAGCCATTTAAGAATCAGTTCCAAGTTTTTAGAAGTTGTTTCAGATCACCTTAGTGTAAGGGTGAGGTCCATTTGCTGAAACTTCAAGTTTTACCAAATTTACTGATTTCTGCAGCAATGAGCCCTTGACTGTTCAAGCACCTGGAACACAAACCAGAAGTTTCTGTTATGTCTCTGACATGGTACGGAAGTATTTATAGATTCCAAGATTCATGTCATCGCTAATCATTTGTATTGACGTTAATTCTTCTCTAAAACTTGTGCTTCAATTGCTGAAGGTTGACGGTCTAATCCGTCTTATGGAGGGAGAACACACGGGGCCTATTAACATTGGAAATCCAGGTTGTTTTTTAAGCACTAGCAGAACGTGTCTGAGCACAATAGCAGTTTCCCTTACCTGATTGCATTTATTTATTCGTTTTACTCTTCAGGTGAATTCACAATGTTGGAACTGGCAGACACTGTGAAAGAGGTTAGTTTTGATTTCCCCGGTCCTTTTTTTTTTATGAATCTGACATTTATTGCTAAAACATGAAGCTTATATATGCAAATTTGGCAACTCTGCTTACTCAAACCGATTGTTCGTGTTCACTGCAGCTTATCAATCGTGAAGTGAAGATCACAACGGTGGTGAACACACCAGATGATCCTCGTCAAAGGAAGCCAGATATCACGAAAGCCAAGGAACTGCTGGGATGGGAACCGAAGATCAAGCTACGCGATGGTCTTCCTCTCATGGAGAATGACTTTAGAGAGAGGCTTGGAGTTCCCAGAAAGAATTGAATTACATAAACAACAGTATAAACGTGTTTTTCAGTGGTTCTCAAGAAACGACATAGTATGGGGGCTGATTGCCCCCTCCCATGCCTGTGTTTTCTCATATATAATGATTTAGAATAAATAGCAAGACATAAGTATTCATTCACCGTTGACTGGAGAATATATAATTCAAAGCATCTTTTTTTGATCGGGAATACAAAGCATCTTTTTGTGTGTTTCTTTGATCGGGAATTCTATGTTGGTTGTATATTACACTCTGGTGAGATATAAATTTTGAAATATAGAAAACATAATGAATGAACAGGTTATGAAGACGACTTTAGTCACTTTCTGTCGGTCAGCTCCCTCCCTCGTCTCCCCATTTTCCATCGCTTTCTTACCTTCCAGACAATAATGTGGCGCTGCAAGTTTGTTCCCGGAGGTTTTTTTTTCAATAAAAAGATGAGGTTATAATTCAAGTGGTCTGGTGGATTTTTTTTTTCAATGGAAAGGAAAGCCGGGGGCTACCGGTCGTGATTTTATCCCTGCTGAGTGTGACCATGCAGGCGAATACTTCATGCCACTGAATGTTGGTTTTGTTCTGTGGTAGCCAAGAGAGACTTCACCACAACACCCACTAGGAGCCAACATTGAGTTAGAAGCCTCAGAGATATCCGGGACTTACCGTGAAAACTAGGGAGATGCTTGGTCTCTAACCCGGGTCTCACGTGCTCTGGGACAGAGTTCCTCTGCTGGACCACCCCTAAGGAGGTCTGGTGGATTTATTTTGACTGATAAAAAATGTGTTCTTGAATTGGGGGACAGTTTATATTTGTTTACCAATTGATTTGAGTTTCAGAAATTGGAGAAGTTGTAATCGGCGGAAAATACACTTTTTTGTTTGATTTTTTTTATAGAAGGCATCCATTGTTGCCTAGAGGAAAATCGGCGGAAAATCTACAACAATTTTAGGAATAAAGAAATGGTGGCTCCACTATCAATTGTCAAACACCTTAAACACCAACCATGTTTCAAAAATAATTCAACTCATTTCCTCTCTTTCTTTCACTTCTCATGAAACAAATAAAATTGAAAACCTAGTGGAATACTCTTATGTTTCTGAAGGGCTCAGATCACCTTCTTTTCTCATCCTCTTATAAATTCTTATGTAGTCTATTAAAGACCTGGTGGAGTTAAAACCATCACAGAAGAAAACATTCTCTTAAAGAGTATGTCCAATCTTCTAATCTAAGTCAGTGCCTGGTACAGGCTACTGAAGCAGAAAAATATGTTACTCTTTAGATTCCTTAAAGTCTTATCAAGAAGTCTATTCAAGAAGGTTACACTCATTTTCACTAAAGTGCAGTCAGACTGATGCTCACTTATAAAGGAAGAAAAAAGTGTCATGTTAGTGTTAGGGTTGCACTCCTTGATACCAAAGTAATAACATATGAACATGTTGTCATTGACACTTTCTTGACTACCCCGAATGCAGTCAGCGTGATGCTTACCTTTTTTCTCAATTTTGTCATGTTCTTAACAAAGAAATTGATGACGACTGATGAAGAGATTCCAATGATGTGGAATGATGTATGTCTACTACACAAGCCGTATAATCCATGAGGCACGTGGACAAGACTGTCATCATCATAAAGTCTTTCTGATAATAACCCGTAAAGTAAAGTTGTTCATTTATTTGACGGGTGTATATTTCTGTCTCATAGAATCATTTATGTTATACTGTATTAAGAGTCAAAAGTATCATGTTATTGTGTCATCCCTTATTCCACGATATGCTATGATGTCATCCATTATGTCATATTAAGATAAGAGTCAAAAATGATGGTCAATTAGTCAAAAATATTAAGTCATCTTAATTATATAGTTTTTGTCATCTTGTAATTTCGGAAGCCTATATAAAGGTTTCATTTAATCAATAAGAAGCAAACCAAGTTTCAGATTAAAAAAAAAACTTCTCTTTAGTTTTAATGACTTTCTAAATCTATCAAGTATTTTGAAATCCCAAAAGTTATTGGAAAAGGAAAGGAAATAAGATTATCCTAAAGTATACTTTGCACTTACTATGAAGATGGATCATGTGCATTAGAAATATTTGGTACTATTTTTTAGTCTCTACTAAAAATGAATTCTAAGAAAATGAATCTCGTTGTAATTCGTCTATAAAGAGACGCAATTAAAAAGCAGTGTTAGCAAGCTAGTGAGCCACCAAGTTGGCAGTCCGTCTAATAGACTAGTGTAATGTTAGTAGGATAAGAGAGCAAGACCCAAGAATCATCAATACCAAATTCTCGATCAACTCAAAAATACAAAATTAAGGAAATGGGTTATGGTACGCGTACATTGTGACAAATCTAAGATGATGTACTTCGACAAAAAGGAAAGGAAAAGAAAAATCTAAGATGTTGTAAATTGTTAGATAATGAGTAAGATCTGACGAAGTGGATAATGCTGATACCACACCATCGACTTCCAATACCTCTATTTGTATCTGAGGGGCAACAACAACTTTTTATGTCTTTATCTACAACAACTATTAATCACCTGTTTCCACCACTACTAAATTACCCCTCCTCAACCACTTAACACTAAATATTCAGTGGCGGAGGAACGCCGAAAACCCAACCAGAAATCCGGTACCACCCTACTGCTAATTCTACCTCCGCCTTCAGGTTTGGAATTTTGTCCACGCCGTCACCTATCATTGTCCATTTGTGGGTAGTATCGACCCCGCCTTCAAATTTTTAACTCTGCCACTGTCAACATTGAATTGACTACTTGCAATTTACTAGATAGATTTTATATTAAATTCATCTTCTCAATATTTAAAAAAATCATCTTCTCAAATTTTTTTTGACATCATAAACATGTTAAACGATCTTCAATTAAAATATATTTTTATTCAAATTTTATAATGAATTTAAAACATATTTTTAATAGTTCTTTTTTTATTTTTTAAGAATTGATACTAAGCAAACCATGCAAATAATTAGGAGTAGCATTTATCATCTTTTATATTTAACATCTTTTTAAAAAACATATTTTCTTTCTATTTTTTACTATACAATTATTATCAATTATTACAAAAATTATACAAAATATTGTTCCTCCTAAACAAACCCTTAAATATTTTATACAAGCCGTGAACTTAAATCATAAAAAATATTCATTAAATATATATATTTTTTTAAATTCCCAAGTGGTTGACATGGCAAAGACTAATTAGCAGATTTACCACACATAGGATAGATCTAACTGTAGTAGATCCCAACTGAAAGTGTAAAACGGATTCCGTAAACAAGTGCAGTCACAACAATTGTACAACGTTACGTGGCCGTTACAAATCGTCACGACCGTAAGAACCGGAAAGTGAAACCCAAACACTGCTTATTTATTTATTTCCAGTCACCTTCCGGCACTTTCCACCTCCCCAACTACAAGTCTACAACGTTAACAACACTCACGTACATACAATCACGACTCTCACCTGGTTCTTCCTGAGAATCCTTGAAATTTTCGAAACTGGTAATTGTTTTCAGCTAACTTTTTTTTTTCTTTTAAATATTTATGTGGAGTAATCTTTACTGATGAGAGATTCAGATCCGAGATGTGGATGCTATGTGGGGTATAGTTGGTGTGGATTCGAAGCTTTCTCTTGACAGTTGTGGGTTTTTCGTGTTTTTGAAGATTTAGTCAATTTTTTTTCTGTCTCGCTTTCTCTATCGTCAGTGGGTATGACTCGTCACTTGTCAGTGTCATGATCATTACTTTTTTTGCAATTTAATTTTGAGTCAAACTGTGTTTCTCGGTTTCTTATATAAACTTGAGGGCTTGTACAATAATGTCACATTGCAAATTGTTTCCAGTGTTTTTTTTTCTTAAATCGGGTTATAATTCAGGTGATCTGGCGGGTTTTGTTGGTTTTGATTGATAAAAAAGTGTTCTTGAATTGTTAGAGAGTTGTGATTTTGTTTACTAATTGATTTGAGTTTCAGTAATTGGAGAAGAATGGCTACGGAAGCGTCGAATGGGGATCACAGCTCTGCAACAAAGCCTCCGCCGACTCCTTCGCCTCTGAGGTTCTCCAAATTTTTTCAGGTAGAAATCGCTTTTGTTTATCGCTAATCTGGCTTTATTGGATCGTCAATGACCAGCCAAGGGTTCCGATTTTCGGTGGCGATGTTTAAAGTTTTAGCTTTTCTCCTGTTTTTTTTGGCCGATAATTTTAAATTCTGATTATGGATAGTCGGTTTAGTGGTGGAAATTTTGTCGAGAGTTGTAACATCCGTTGTTTATTGAGAAGCTAGAAGTAAATTAGTGCAATGCAACTATCTTATTGTCAAGATGATGCTTGACAGAATATGTTGACTAGAATCCTGGTTTCTGGTTGTTGTAGCTCAAACTTGATTTAGAAGAATGGTGGTAGGCTGGGGAGTTTTTGGAATAAAATTAATGATCGCTATTCTTGCAATTACCACTGGATTTTATCCCAATTTGCTGTTAACTTTTGTTGGTTGGTGGCAGCAATTGTTAGCTACTAGCGGATTTAAGAATTCGGTGCATCTGCATTCTTAGTTCTTGTTTTGAGATTTCCTCGGCATTCTTAGTTCACAGTAGGTGTATGAATTCTAGATCTCTAATAAAAACTTTCCGTGTTTGTTTGTGGCAGTCAAATATGAGAATTTTGGTAACTGGAGGAGCTGGATTCATTGGCTCTCACCTGGTGGACAAGTTGATGGAAAATGAAAAGAATGAGGTTAGCAACTTTTGCATTAACTGTTTTGTGTCTTATTGGATCTTTGATCTTAATTTGACACAAAAACCACATATTGTTCTGGTCAAAAGAAGAAAAGTTAGAAGGAACTACAGAGCTCATCATATGGCAGAAAGGAATCATGTTAGTGCATATATGGCAGAAAGGAATCATGTTAGTGCATATTTTACTCTATTGTGTTTTTATTCTTTTTCATTTTGTCTCCCAGGTAATTGTTGTAGATAATTATTTTACTGGCTCAAAGGATAACCTAAGGAAGTGGATTGGTCATCCAAGATTTGAGCTCATTCGCCATGGTATTGTTGCTTGTCTGTTGATGTTTGTGCAAGTTCATTTTAGTGAAAGTTAATGACACTTTTTAACTGTTTTTGCTTACTTCTTTGTAGATGTCACTGAGCCGTTGCTTGTTGAGGTTGATCAAATATACCACCTTGCTTGCCCTGCTTCTCCTATCTTCTACAAATACAATCCTGTGAAGGTAGTTTTGTGTACAGTGCTTTGATTGTTTCTGTTTTTCCTCTTTCTGCTACAGAAGCAGTTCTTTTGTATACTTAATATAACTTCTTTGATATGACTATGTGCTTTTGTGACACATATTCCTGCTGACCTGGCAGACCATCAAAACAAATGTAATTGGAACACTGAACATGTTAGGGCTTGCTAAGCGGGTTGGTGCCAGGTTTGAGATAATTACTCAGCGCCTCTGATTGTAGTTTTCATGTATATGTTCCTAATATGCTGATGCCAGAGCTTTGCCGTTGCCGTTTTGGGTTCAGAATTTTGCTTACATCAACGTCAGAAGTGTACGGAGATCCACTAGTACATCCTCAAGATGAGAGCTATTGGGGGAACGTCAATCCAATTGGTATTTCCTTTCACACTTGAACTATTCATCGAAGTGTTTGCTTGCAAAAGCCAGTTCCTTTAGAGTCATGATATTGCACCTCATAATGGCATCTACTATAAGATAAAGTAGAATACAATGGAGGCTTGACGAGAGGAAGATTAAACTTTTGGGATGCTTGCCTGGAAAATAAAATCTTTTCACTTCAATGGAAGATGTAAATGCATTAGATGATGGAATGTGGTTTGAGTTCCACAGAGTAATTATTGTATGTGAAACACTATTGCAGCTTACACTACAGCGTGACTATGGTGCTGTTTATTTTATTTAACGGGAGATATTGGGTACATGGTAGATAATCTTTACTTAATGTGTGGAAATTTTTTTGCAGGGGTTAGGAGTTGCTACGACGAGGGGAAGCGAGTAGCTGAAACATTGATGTTTGATTACCATAGGCAGCATGGAATCGGTATATAGTGGCTACATCTCATTTCATATTCTGAAATCAAACATTGGTACCCGGACTTAAAAGCATAGCAGTCTTACAGTTCTAATCTTTAAATGTTGTGGCATTGTCAGAGATAAGAATTGCAAGAATTTTCAATACTTATGGACCCCGAATGAACATTGATGATGGTCGTGTTGTCAGCAATTTCATAGCCCAAGCAATTCGGTAAGCCATTTAAGAATCAGCTCCAAGTTTTTAGCTGTTGTTTCAGATCACCTTTAGTGTGAGGATGAGGTCCATTTGCTGAAACTTCAAAGTTTTACCAAATTTATCAAATTTCTGCAGCAATCAGCCCTTGACTGTTCAAGCACCTGGAACACAGACCAGAAGTTTCTGTTATGTCTCTGACATGGTACGGAATTATTTATAGATTGCATGATTGATATCATATGTAATCACGTCAGTTTTTCTCTAAAATTTTTGCTTTAATTGCTGAAGGTTGACGGTCTTATTCGTCTTATGGAGGGAGAGCACACCGGGCCTATTAACATTGGAAATCCAGGTGGTTATTTAAACGCTACTAGAACTTTTGAGAGAAAAACACCAAAAAGTTGTCCTCATCAGTTTGCATTTATTTATTTTTTTCTCTTTAGGTGAATTCACAATGTTGGAACTGGCAGAGACTGTAAAAGAGGTTAGTTTTCTGTTTTCCCCTGGTCTGTCTTCTCGCAAATCTGGCATTCATTCTCCTTTTCTGGTTCAGTTGAATACATTCCAACATTCTAATTTATCAACAATTCTTCTTATTCTTAGCATGAACCATGCCAATTCATCTGAAAACATATTATCACTGCCCTATTCTGCATTAAAGATTTGAAGCTTTATGTATGCAAATTTGGCAATTTGTTCATTGCAGCTTATCAATCCTGAAGTTAAGATCACATCGGTGGAGAACACACCAGATGATCCTCGCCAAAGGAAGCCAGACATCACGAAAGCCAAGGAACTGCTGGGATGGGAACCGAAGATCAAGCTACGCGATGGTCTTCCTTTCATGGAAGATGACTTTAGAGAGAGGCTTGGAGTCCCCAGGAAAAATTGAACTATACAAACAATAGTAGAGAAGTCGCTTACAGTGGTTCGTAAGAAACCAAATAGTATGTGAGCTCTCTCAGTTCCCCCTCCCATGGCTTTGTTTTTCTAATATAGAATGATTTAGAATAAATAGCCGGACATGCGGATTCATTCACCATTTACCAAGAATATATAATACAAAGCATCTTTCTATGCGTTTTTGCTTCTGTGTGTTGCTTATGTTTATGTGATCAGGCAAATCTTGATTTAGAACAATCAATATATATATATTCTTTCCACTTTCAGCGCGATATAAATATTGAAATATAGAAAGCCAAATTGAGGCTCGACAGGTTATGAAGACGACTTCAGTCAGTTTCTGTCAGCCCCCTCCCTCGTCTACACATTTTCCGTCACTTTCCCACCTTCCAAACATCACAGTTCCCTTCTGTCCGCAACACAGATTAAAAAACAGAGATCATGACTTTTAAGGGAAAAAATATTATATGCTGAAAACATGTTAAATATTGGTGCCCAACAGTCCCTAGACAGACTGCTAAAAATCATGGTTTTCTTTTATGACACAGGCCATAAGCATAAACTAATTAATCGTCCTTCTCTTTTCAAAAAAACATAAATTACAGAAGTGAAAAGAGAAGTTTATACTTCCTAAGGACCTTACTACTACTTAACATCTTTGAGAAATTAATACATCTGTCACATCAATAATTTACTAATTTTTAATTATTATATTATTTTTCTCTAATAATTTATATCTCATTATATTTTATTATAAAATTCACAATCATTTCACTCATTATTCAATTTATTTACAACATACAAATAATAATAAATATATTTATTTGGCACAAATATTTTGTGAGTTAATATTTGAGTTAAAATAATATTTGAAATATATTTATCATAAAAAATATTTAATTATATTTTAAAAATAATAATTTTTAAACACAACGGCTAGTGAAAATAAGAAAAAAAAAGTTGAATAGTAAATAAAAAAACCCAGAAGAGACGACAAAAAGACATAATAGAAAGAAAAAAAAAATATTTTAAACAGGTGCCAGCGGACCCCACCGTTTGATCTCTCCTCCAACAGATTGAAGCGGATCAAACAGTGCACCATTGACGTGGCACTTAATTAGGGCTGCCCTAAGCTTCAGCGGCAACTTTTGGCCGAGTTTTTGACTTAGCTGCTGTTCCACCATCTTCGGTCTGTGTCTTGTTTTCAATCCTTGCAAAGACTGGTTTAGGTTGAGCCATAACCATGCCACCTTTTAGGCCACCCCATTTGGTTTCACTCTACAATGAAAAAGAGCACGAGTTTAAAAGACTAGTTCTTCACATTTTTTGTATACATGCATTTACTGTCAAATCAAACAAAACGAACGCATAAAAGAGATGTTCAAGGGAAGAGATATACCCAGGTTAGAGAATTAAAGTCGTCCTCTGTATAGCCAAGCTGCTTATATATCCTCCACGACAAATTCGGCGTAACAGGATTCAAAGCAATTGCAATGATTCTCATTGCTTCTAAAATTATGACAAGATCCTGCTTCACAACAGCAAGGAAAGAGAATACGGTGGTTAATAACATGTCATCCGGAGTGAATTCAATCCCCTGGTCCTTTATAGTTATGCAAAAAGTGTCCATCAATCATTTTTAAGCAAGTTCTTGGGACAAGACATGTTATATAATTCAGCGATTGTTATATGCTAAAAGTATATTAAAGAAAACAAAATGCAAACCTTAGCAGCAGCCTCAGAATCTGCACCCCCCTTTTTAAAAAGAAACCATGGTGCACGCTCGTCCATGTACAAATTCCCAGCATTACCAATCTCTAGCACAGCCTCACAAGCTGATGATATTGACATATCTTCATAATCTTTCTGAGCTTTTTCAACCTATAAGCAAGTTGTTATCGAGATAGAGGTACCATCAGAACCTTAAACCGATCTCTTATAAAACCTCTATGTCATGTATCAATGAAAATAATGTGGAGAGTGGTTGCATTGCTGTGAATAGAGATATATTGATAATTGACAAATGTATGCATACAGGAAAGGGTACAAGCAGAACACAGAACTGCACAAGCCTCCCATATAGTTACAATTAGGCAACAGGATTTCAAGGCTGATAAAGATAGTGATTCCACAGATAAGAGCCTTACCAACTTCTCAACTGTTTCCTTGAATGCATTACCTTCAGCTGCAATAGCTGAATCAATAACCAAAGTTGACTGGCAATTTTTTCTAAGCAGTCCAATAGTGCGATTAAGCAGGTTTCCTGCACAAGATGTTTTGTAGATTGTGAACAAATCTTTTTCTATAAAGATGATATATTCCTATCAGCCACAAACATCAAGAAGTGCAAGAAAGAAAAAAAACTCAGAAATACCTATGGTATTGGCAAGGTGTGCATTGACAATATTGATGAAACGCTCTTCGGAGTAGTCCCCATCATTACCAAATTCCACTTGTCTAATGAAGAAGTATCTGACTGCATCTGATCCAAACTTATTAACTAGTTCATTTGGCTCAAGTATATTCCCCAGCGACTTCCCCATCTTCATGCCATCCTATAATTTTCAAAATAAACTGCATGAAATAAAATTGTGTAAGAGGAAATAAAATTTTAGAACTCATTCATTTTTTATGAAAATTATTACTAAATGCAACTTTAACCAAGAAACTATTTATAATTTTCTTCAGAAATCACAACTACCTGCATATTTATATTTTGGCGAGACTAGAAAACATCTTATTCAAAGATTCTGCCCAGTTAATTGCTGCCAAAATCTATACCCAGTTGTTAATTATTTTGCTAGTTTACGCTAGACAACAAATTATTCACAGCTTGTCCATAAGTACATTAAATGTTCATATTGATAAAAATCTTCATTCAAATGGATGCTATTAATTGAAGCAAATCTGTAACCACGATCAGAAAAGACAGAGCGAATAGAATGCCTAGGTAATTATTTCATCACTAATAAACAGATTGCCTCCAAGGTAATATTTTAGTCAAATTTTTTATGGGATCCCACGCACTTTTGTCAACTCAGGATTTACTCACGAAGTGAAAACAAAAATAGCTAAGTTGGAAAGAAACACTGAGATGAATGGGTTAGAAAAAGTGATACCTTTGTCAAGAATCCATGTCCAAAGACCACCTTAGGAATCTCAAGTCCGGCAGACATTAGCATGGCTGGCCAATAAACTGCATGAAAACGTAAAATATCCTACAAAAATCCAAAATCAGAAATATCAATCCACAGAATCTAAATTGCAACTAAAGAAATCCTGATGAAAACCGGTGAAAAATAAAACCTTTCCAATCAAATGGAGAGAAGCTGGCCAACCAGAAGAAACAGCCTTCTGTAAATTAGATTGCTCTTCATTTTCAGATAGAGCTGATATATAGCTGCTCAAT
>CAODLS010190015.1:0-11395 GCA_948243855.1 Flueggea neowawraea | reverse complement strand
TTTTTGAGATTTCAAATTTTTTAATTTGAAATTATTTTCGCAATTTATATTACATATGTTTTGTTTTTATTAAATGATGTTTAAAACTTTATTGATTTTATTATTTCAAATATATATATATATATATATATATATTTGAATTTTGGGGTAGAAGTTTTGTACATTAAGGCTTGTGCGAGATGGGTCGGGCTCCCATAGACGGTTCGTCTCGTATGCCGGTCATGGTCCCGGGAATGGGTCGTGACAGGGATATCTGTGGGTTATTGAATATTGTTTGCTAATTTTGTTAATTGAGAGTAATAACTAATGTTTTTACTCTTATTTAATTATAGAAATTATATTTTTTTATTCATTGTTTTATAGATATATGTTTATGTTCTGGCTTAAATGGTTTAATAGTTGTTTTGGTATAAGATTTTGAGTAGATGTTCTATTTATCTAAGCCTTGTGGAGATGGGTCGGGCCTCTTGTTCGTTTCGCCTCGTACGCCGTTCATGGTCCAATTTAGGGTCGTGACAAAGGTGGTATTAGAGTGTTAGGTTTTGTAACTCTGGGTTGGTTGTGGAATTTAGGTATTCTTGATGGAGTTATTCTAATTTTCCTTTATATCTTTCTGAGCATTATCTTGGTACTTTTGCAATCGTCAGTATCCTAATATATGCATTGCATAAATGCTCTATTGTCTGTTATATTATTTGATTTTGACCAACGGTGAGAGACAGCTGATGAACGCATATTCATACGTATTTATGTGCATCAATTTATATTATGTTGAATATAAATTGAGTGTTTGTCAGTAGTTTTGGTACTTTTATGCTTTATATTGTGTTTTTCAGGTTAATCGATGATGTTTTGACGAAACGAAGGAAAACAAGAAGAAACGGGGCTTGAACGATGACATTTAAGGCATTGGGAGTGAGACACAGCCTTGGAATGGCAAGACACGCCCGTGGGACACTTGAGGAAGCAAATCCGTGCACAACTGAGCATCCACAGAAATAATTTGGCGGTCCACGGCCGTGGAAACCCACTGGAACTTGACAACCAAGGGACACGGACAACAATGAAATCACACGGTCAGAGGAGCCAAGGACACGGACACAATCCAGTGTCCGTGTACTTACCCAGCCGAAGTATCCTACATTCCATGGACATTTTCTGATCACACGGACATAGCAGCATTAGACACAGACAAAATCCAGTGTCCGTGTAACTAACAAGCCTTGGAGCTGTCAAGACAAGGGCGGAAGACAAAATTACACGGACATATTGGAAAATTACACGGACAAAAACCGTGTCTGTGTTGCATGCACAACTGCGGAATTGAAGGAATATTGGTGGACACGGACGGAAGCTGGTTGGACACTGTCGTTCCTGTTCCCGTGTCTTATTCCAAACGCCCTAAATTGCCTATTTAAGTGGGTTTTGGCATTCATTCAAAAGGAGCCGACTTGGAGACAGAAAGATACATCTTTAGAGGCCAGAGAACGTCGGAACAAAGGAGAACATAATTGGGCATCAAGAACGAAGTGATTTCGCGAAGAATTGGAGGATTCAATCATGGGTTTTCCTTCTCTCTCTAGATTTCTCTTTGTTTTTATTGTATATCTCTCTTTAGTTATGAACTAATTATATTGTGTACCTAGATGTGATGAACCCTAGGCAGATTATGTGATGTTGGATTATGTTATTCTTTCAATTAATTTATGGATTGCGACTCAATTATGATTTATATTGCGTATTGTTGAATTGATTGTTGCTAGCCTTTCGATTCCAATATTGTTTTGTGCAAGTGCAATCGAGAGATTCTGTGTATGATAGAGCGTTTATAATTGAGAGGAATTGCATGCAAACCTAGAGATAGGTCGACATAAAGCCTCCGGATTAGGGTCAAACCTAATAGTGAAATTCATAGAGCAGTGTTAAAGCAACGTTAGGGGTTTTAATTAGGAAGAGATTCTGGTTAATCAACCTAGTCGTTAGGCATTAGCTAACTCGACAGAGAGGTTAATATACCTTAGGAATTTCCACGGTCCAATTGCCTGAATGGTTGTTTGAATAACGAGTTTTATTACTTAATTCGGTCTAGGGGGATTCAGCGTCTAGGTACCATCTTCTCATCGTTTATTCTATCGTTTACATTTGTTTAGCTTAGTTAGTTTATATATTCGAAATCAGTTAATTTATCGGCTAGATAATAGAGGAAGAGTGAGTAGCCAATAATCGTAGTCTCTGTGGGATATGACATTCGGTACTAAAGGTCCACTTGCTATAGACAATAGGTACACTTGCCTTAGTCTTTAGGTGTAAGCCTCAGGAACACCAACAGCAGATAAGGTCGCTGGTAGGCACGTATTCGACGATCATTTAGTGGTGGATCAGAGGGATTCAGATAGTCATTCGGAGGTTGACGCACCACCTATTCAGCATCAGCCTCAACATACAACTCAAACAAATGTTCTTGAGCACAATTTTTAGAGCTTTGACCGCATTGGAAGGACCCTTAGCATTGTGGGCATGAATTGACAGTTGATCTAACAGAGTTAGAAATGGAAGAATTTGATGTTATCTTTGGTATGGTTTGGCTTCTGACTTGACATTTTACCTTTAATTGCCTTATGAAGCTAGGGTGTTTCTGCCGCCAGGTCAGAGCCAAATCTGTTTTCAGGGTAGATAAGGTGCGAGAATCTTTGGATGAGCTTTTTGAGTAGATATCAGGACTTGCACCTGAATTTAAATTTGTTAAGACATGGGTTTGAATGTCATGATATGTGTATTATGCAGCGTAAATAAGTTTAAAAGTGTTTGGATTACTAAAGATGTTCGGTGTGCTAAGAGTATGGTGATGGGCACATATATAATCTTACCGGTTGATATGATGAGAAATTTAAGAGTTAATGTTTGAAGTCAATCAGTTTAATGAAGGAATGGAATCGAGAGAGACTCATTGGTTCCATTAATTTCAAGGATATTCGTTATACAATAAGGTGGAAAGTTCATTTGTTGGCAATTGTCAGTGTAATTATTTCTGTTGTTAACATCTTGTTTGGGGCTAGACGATTATGGTAAGGATGATTATAACTATGGATATGATCTAAATTTGAATATGAGTATATGGATAAACTCACATGTTTGATTTTATTGGACTTTGGATTTGGACATTTGAGAATTTATTTATTTGGGTTGTTTATGCTATCTTTGTTAGTAACGTTTGGATCTGTGGTGTTTTCTTTGTGCTGTATGGTTGCAGTCTGGGTTGGATTTGCAATTGTGGTTTAGAATCAGAGAACTTTGATGGATATTGTTTGGTTTTTTTCCTCTAGCCTCGTGTGTTTAACTAATTATTAGAGTTTTTGATGCATAATCTATGACAAGTGTCTGAGTTTGTGCTTTCCGACATGTGGTTCTTCAGGCTTAGGAATTGGATATCATGTATTGATAAATGTGGGAGTAATAATTGGACAAAGGTTGACTGACAATGTTTGAAATCATCATCTGAGTTGTTGGTTATGTGTTAGTGTTGCCATCTCAGTTTTCCTTTGTGTATTCTGGTATTTCATGTATTGTTCCTTAGGGAATATGTTCCCGATTCGTCCCACGCATTGTCACCAAATTCATTTG
This sequence comes from Flueggea neowawraea, assembly GCA_948243855.1. Taxonomy (NCBI): domain Eukaryota; kingdom Viridiplantae; phylum Streptophyta; class Magnoliopsida; order Malpighiales; family Phyllanthaceae; genus Flueggea; species Flueggea neowawraea. The sequence continues at coordinate 7,774 of CAODLS010190015.1, read as the reverse complement.
AGGTTAGGCTCAATTTTTCCTTTGATGGAACGTGATGTATGATAAATTTACATGGAAATTCAAGCATAAATAAATAGCATTTTGGCCCTAAGTGTACTTAATTGTCCACAAATTTACACTCTTTTTCGTGTTTTGCGCAGGACGAATGAGAATGCATGAAATGTGGATGAAATATTATGAAAAAAGGCATGAAAAAGGATTTCTCAAAAGGGTCTTAAGCGATGGAAAAAAGTGGAGGAAAATTGTTTCAAAAGGAGAAACTTTCGTCGTAACACCATGAGTCATGGTCATGGCCATGACCGTGACCTCCCACGGCTCAGAATTTGGCATCAAGTAAGGAAACAAAGATGCTTCACGTACAACCATGACCAAAATATGGTTAGGTCGTGACTCAATCACGGTAAGGATTCACAGCCGTTATCAGAGGGTGTGATCAACATCCGAATGTCCAACTGACCAGAGGAGAGTCACGGGCATGGCTATTTACCATGACCAAAAGGAAGCTGAGGTCGTGAATCAGTCACACCCATGAGTTACGGCCGTGACTACAGGGCGTTATGCCCTTGAAACACATTCAATGAGCATTTTTGTTAGCAATTATTGAAGGGTTTTGAGGTCACATAAGGGCTATAAAATAATCCTCTTATTTTTCCTTTTAGGAACATTCTTTACATCACCAAAGCCATTCTCTTTTTCTTTAGATAAGATTTAAATTAGGGTTTGAAGATTAAAGGGATAGCTTGAAAGTTTTGGGTATCCTCTTTCAAAATGAAATTGAAGAGGTGTTCTTGGCTTCCATCCTTCCTATATTTCTTCATCCTTTTATATCAGTTACCATGTTTTATGTTTATTTTTATTGTTGCCTTTTATTCATGTTAATAAATTGTATCTTAGATATCAAGTTAGGACCTAGAGATGTAGACTATTAATGACTATTTTCTATGATTATGAATGGGTATTGTGTTTTATGTTCAATATTTTAAAATTGCTTAATGGGTATTGTGATTTATGTTTTATAGTTGATGTTTGCCCTTAAATTTGATTTAATGGCTTTTTTGATTGACTATTCTTGTGCTTGATCACCATGATGATAAATTTGATAAACCTAGTTGATAGATCGAGAAATTAAGCTAGGTGAGGTCCACAAGCATTAAACTCACTTGACTTAGGATAGACATATTCTATGCATGTGAGGTGTTTGATGAAATTCCTCAATTCCTTAAAGAGTCTAGTTTAGTCAGATGAGGACGAGATAACCCTTCTAATGAATGTGGACATAGCTTAAATGAACTTGAGAGAGGCTTTAAGCGAGATTAGTGAGAGAACACTCAATCCCAAATCCTCACTCAATAGTCTAGCAAATAGAAGTCTTTAGTTGAAATCTCAAACGTCCTAACACTTTATTATTATTTGGTAATCTACTCTTAATTTAGTTGCTTTTATAAATTTTGTGTTTTATCAATTAAAAATCCCAAAAATCAAATCATGTGTTTTATTGATTTTCTTTTGTGAATTGATCATCATTAGTACTTGTTCCCTTAGATTCGATAACATTGGAATACTCATTGGTAAAACTACATTGACACCCGTGCACTTGCGGGAAGCCGATCAAGTTTTTGTCATTGTTGCCGAGGAACGACACTACCAATTGTGATATTTTATATTATTTTTATTTATTTGTTTCCTTTGAAATTGTAGGTTTTTTATGCTTTTGAGACGCATTCGAAGCTTGAAAAATCAATAGTTTATCCCTTTGATTTCGAAGATAAAAAGGGTTTTTTAGGCTAACCGAGCTAACCAAATGAGGGCAAGGATGGAAGGTATAGTTGTACCTCGTGATGATCTTAAGGAGGCTAGATTTGAGCAAACTCAATGAGGTGTTGTTAGGAACTAATTACTGGGTCACACAAATATGAGAGAGATACAAAGGTCGGTGATTGGCACCTTACCTTCATATATAAGATTGAGTTTGGCGGCAATAAATTATGAATTGAAGATTATTCATTTTAGTATGTTGCCATCATACAATGGGTTATCGTCGGAGGATCCACTCATATGTTAGAGAATTTGCCTTTATTGAGTTTGGAGAGCGAAAGCGAGTTAAAGTGAGAAAGAAAACTAACACAAAGATTTTTACTATATTGATGATTGATTATGGATCAATCCAACAATGTCTTACAAAAAGGTTGATTGCAGCTCACACTTTTAAGGCCAACAAGGTTGATTGCGGCTCACACCTTAAAAATCCACAAGGTTGATTCTGGCTCATACCTCTAAAGCCTTACAATGTTTTTTTTCTCTAGACTCAAAAAAAAAACTTTTCCACTCTTAAAGTGTTTACAAAATGTTTCCAAATAATGAAGCACTATGCTAGAGTTTGAATGTATGAAATGGATGCTCTTGATTTGGGCTCTAGCTTGATCTTTGGTGTTTTGAAGTGAGAGGAATGATGTAAATGTTTGATCCATGTTTGCATATGATCATCCCTCCTTTATCTACATTTTCTTGATGTATTTATATCATTCCATATAGCCGTTGGAGTTGATAAACTAGCCGTTGGAGTGCCTTTAATGTTACTCTTCCAGTTTAAAACTTTTTAACGTACATCTTAGACACTCTATGAGATGGTGGCTACCAACTCCCAACAAAAGGTGGTTAGGGGAAGAAGAGCGGGGATTCATGAGGTAAGTACTTCCACTTCTCCCAATTTTTGTTCATAAGTTGTGAATATTTCAAGGAAGCTGAATTTATTAATCAATAGTAATGCCTTAGTTAAGGAGCAATGTAGTTTTTATGGAGTGATGAGACATAATGAGATGAACCGTGGGATGGCTCGAAGACCGGTTGTTGGATATGAGGAAATCAATTATATGGGTGATTTTGGGAAGCCTTAACCTAGGAATGACCCATACTTAAACACTTACAATCTACGTTGGCGCAACCATCCAAATTTTTCTTGGAAAGACCCCAATCTTAATCCATCTAGACCTATGAGAATTTCGGGATATCAACCAAGGCTGCCACCACCTTATCAACAACAACCACCCTAACGATCACCCCCATAAAATATCCAAGAAAAGAAACCATTCCTTAAAGACCTTTTGATGCAATATATGTCTAAGATGGAGGATAGATATGTCAAGGATGATCAAGCCATTCAAGCTCAATAAGCCACCATTGTGAATTTGGAGAGATACGTAGGTGAAATTGACAAGGTGGTTTTCGATAAGGAAAATGAGAAACTATCAAGTACCTCCCAAATTAACCCTAAGAAGAGTGTGATGGCTATTACTTTCTCACTGACTTTTATGTGCTAGAAATGGATAATAATATTTAGCTTCCTATTATAATTGTTAGACCATTTTTAGCAACGGGACAACTTTAATAGATGTGAGCAAAGGGAAATTGACCTTTAGGGTAGAGAGTAAAACACAAGATTTCCATGTATCTAGTGATTTTAAAAAAATCCCACACTTGATGATTATGTTAATGATGCTAATATCATATAATCTTGTTGCATGTTGTCCATAAGTCACACACAAAAACCCTCGAGTGACAAGTAGAAAGAGGGAGAACCTTGTGCAAAAACAAGAGAGTATCCAAAAGAGCAAAACCAAGAGAGTACACTGAGTACAAACGAGAAAAATAATTTTCAAAGGGGTTTGGGTATAAAAGATAAAATAAAGCAAGAATGTGATCATTTTGCTTTTAAGGGTGAGTTCTTTGAAGGTCAACAAGTTTTATATTTTTCACCCAAAAATCACGTTCTTTGGAACCCAAAAATTCAGTGGATTTTCCCATGTTCAATTGTTAAAATTTATCCATGTGGTGCCATTGACATCGTGCTTAATGATCACAAATGAATTACCATCAATGGAAAGAGACTAAGGTCTTGCATGAAGTCCACCATAAGGACTATTTGGCATCCCAAATAGTTCCAATATATTCGTCTGAAATGACGTTAAACTACTTTCAGTCCTCCATGACGTTAAAATATAAGTATCCTTTACTTTATAAATTTATTTTTCATGCTTTCATTCAACAAAAGCAAATAGGAGTGATTTATATACTTTCATGATCATATGTCCTATATTATGCCTATACACTTGTGTGCTAACATTTCTTCTCTTCGTTGATTCTTAACACAAAACCCGATTCTCTCTTTAAAATCCGGCCATTATCTTCCTCTTTGCTTCCTCTCTGGTTTTGCCATCAAATTCAGGTGAATATCTTTTCTTTTCCGTTTCGTTTATTGCTTGATTTGTTGTTGAAATAAATGGGTTTTGTATGGAATGAAGCTTCAGTTTTGGAAGCATTTAAGGATGGATTTAAGCTCGTTTTGGTTAGATCTTGATGGACTAAGGTGGGGAAAACATGAATATGGAGTGTACTTAAAGGTTTGAGTGATTTTGGGTGAATGGGTATTTTGGTCCGAATTGTTTAGGATGGTTTTTGAATGTTTGAGGATGTTTTGGATGAAAATGATGGTAGATTTGGGTTATAGGGACTATTTTAGATTGGACAAAATGGTTAGAATTGTTGGGTTATGCTCGGTTCGAGTTTTAGGACCTTTTAGTGCGATTTTCTATCGAAAGAACCAAATGTATAATTTTACATAATTCTTCATAACTGGAGACTGAGCTGGATATTTTACATGTCGGGTTAGATTTGTAATTTTTGAAAAATAGCAGTCTAGATTTGTAATTTTAAGAAATTTTAGGGTAAATTTGTAATTTTAGAAACAGTTGAGGATTTATTATAAATTTAAAATACTTTGAGGACTAGTTTATAAATTTTGAAAATCTTGGGGACTAATTGAAAATCTTCGGGACTAAGTCATAATTTTTTGAGGTCTCGGGCACTAAATGATAATTTTACATAAGTCAAGGACTAGACTATAATTTTACGTAGATTCTGATTTTTGAGGTCTTAGCGATAGCTCTTCGATCGAAATAGATTTTTGACGTCGAGTGAGTGTTTACATCTGCAATTGAATATTATCCATTATGGCACCGCGACAGTACCAGCATCTTGTTTTTAATTTTGTTTTGATAATTGTTTCCGTTTAGTATCCTGGTCAGCGAGATTAGCCGACCACTGGTGGTACGTGTATGGGCCATTCAGCTTGGATTTTCAGGTGAGTGAAATGGAAACTTCAGACACATAGGTTGTGGCTTCTAACTTATATTTTTTTGTTATGCTATGACTATAGCATGTAATCCGAAATAATTTAAGGATCAGAAATCCTAAAATTGGTCTATATGAAGACTTGTTTGATTGAATTTGTTTTCTGAATTTTTTTGAAAATTTCTGTAAAAGAAGAAATTTGTATTGGAAAGTTATTTGAATTATTAAGTATTGATAATACTTTGATTTTGGAATTTTGATGGTTTAAAATGAATATCATGTTTTGATATTTATTATGATTTTGTTGAAAATCACTCTGTTTGGATTTTGAGATTTCGTTTGAAATAAACGTTTTACTTATGAGTATTTGATTTCTAAGAAGGAAAAATGTTTTGTTTTTCCAAAATGAAGATTCTTCGGAATCTATACTTCTATGAAATAAAAATTATTTATTTCATTTGCTATTGATTTGTGAAATGCTATTGCATGATTTGATGGTGGTGTTACCACTAATATGAATTTGAATTTGCAAATAAAATTATGATTTAATTATGATGACTTGGGACAACTCAGTTACGAGGGTAAATCGTGACCTTTGGTACCAATGAAATGAGAACTCCCAGCTACTAGGGATGTTGGTAGCCATGTGTCTCGGTCTGTCACATGATATGATATTGATTAGTGGCGGAGTCCACGTATTTTGACCAGTGGTGGAGACCACATATGATCTCATGGCAGAGTCCACGTAGACCTTGATAGTAGTCCCATGTTAGATTGGTTTTGGTATGATAAAATTTAAAACCAAATATTATGATATTTGTGTTATATGGTTTGAAACCAAACATTTCGATATTTGTGTTATATGATTTGAAATCAAATATTTTGATATTTGCATTATATGATTTGAAACAGAAGTATGATATTTGAGTTATCTGATTTGCAACCAAATGTTTCGATATTTTTGTTATGAGATTTGAAACCAAATATTTCGATATTTGCGTTATACAATTTGAAAATAAATGTTTTGGATTTGTGTTCTATAACTTGCAAATAAACATTTTTGGACATTTGTTGTTTGTTGGTTGCGAACGATTTCGAATTGAATTTCAAAACTACTACTTTGTACTTGGCATGTATACGTATATACACTTATATATGCATGTGATATTGTCAAACTATTTTCAAACAGTTTGTGTGAGGCCCGGTTCTGCTCTGGAGTGTCATTTCCTCATTAGAATTCTTACCCCTTTCTTTTCTGTCTATTTTCATTTACTCTTACTTGCAGGTGATATTTGTTGATTGCGATTTCTCGACATTCAACACCTAGTGAGGCTTTCTGCAGTTGTAGTCAGTGCCCTTTTGTTCGAGCTCAGTTATTAGTATTTTGTTAGTTGCTCTGCACCAGTTTACTTGTGGGTGAAAGTTTTGTATATTTATTTGATATATAAAAATGGTTCATTATTTATCAAATATTTTATTATTATGAAAACTTACGTTTTAAACAAGTTTTGATTTATGCTTATTAAACTTTGCAAATGGTTTTAATAAGGTTAAAGAAAATTTTTTTGTTAAGTTCAGTTCTTGAGGCTTGTGTGAGATGAGTCGGGTTTCCACAGACGATTCATCTCGTACGTCAGTTACGGGCCCATAACGGGTCGTGACAAAGGTGGTATCAAAGAGTTAGGTTTCATATTGTCATGGTCGATTGTGGACCCTAGGTATTTTTTATCGAGTTAGTTTGATTTGCCTTTGTATGCTCTTCTGATTGATATCGTGGTACTGTGCCAATGGTCGACATATTGATTCGTGCATATGCATTCTGCTATCAATTGTATTCATATATATGGATTGAAATTTGGAATTGCCAACTTGGGCCGCCGTTGAGGTCGCTGATCATGTTGTAGTGAACCTGAGGGATTCACATAGTTATTTAGAGGTTGATGTTGGGAACTCTACGTGTGATCATATCAAATATGGGCAGCAGAAACATGTTATAAACACGTAGAACACAACCAAGGAATGTCTGCACATAAACAAAAATTAACAAAAAGGAAACATGATAATAAATAAAACGTGTACGAATGCTTACCTCTAATCGCTTTGTACAATCGTCTCCTTGTTTTCACCAAAAGTAACAAGTTAAAACTTTACGTTATAACCCCTTGAAGAATCTCTAGAACCTGAAGAAAACAAGAAATAATGGTGAAGAGTTGCTTGTATGCGAACTCTCTCTATCGGATTACACACGTAACCTATTGATTAGGTAGTGTGCTAATACTCGAATGCTTTCAACTAAAGGTGTGTGTTTTGGATTATTTGAAGGCTGAACAAGACTCTCCTAACACCCTCAAAATCACATGTGGACAATATCAATCACTCACAAGAACTTTTCTTTTAGGTGCTCAAAAAACCAAGGCCAAAAATCTCAAAACAACAAACTTAAAACCCTAACTCAATGGCGTATGAGAAGAGAGAAAAGTGAAGAAGAGCTTTTCGGTTTTTCCTTGCTGGTTTTTGGACGACTCAATGAGTGAATAAGTGAATGGATTAGTGTATTTGGCCGGCCATACATGTGTCTAAGTTAGGAGTGTTTGTGTCAAACACAATCACATCAAAAGAAAGAGATTTGGTGAAATACAACCTCATC
>CAODLS010189994.1:0-18093 GCA_948243855.1 Flueggea neowawraea | reverse complement strand
TCCAATATTGTTTCGTGCATGTGTAATCGAGAGATTCTGTGTATGATAGAACGTTCATAATTGAGAGGAATTGCATGCAAACCTAGAGATAGGTCGACATAAATCCTCCGGATTAGGGTCAAACCTAATAGAGAAATTCATAGAGCAGTGTGTTAAAACAAAGTTAGGGGTTTTAATTAGGAAGAGATTCCGGTTAATCAACCTAGTCGTTAGGCATTAGCTAACTCGAGAGAGAAGTTAATATACCTTAGGAATTTCTACGGTCCAATTGTGTGAATGATTGTTTGAATAACGATTCTTTGTTACTTAATTCCGTCTAGGGGGATTCAACGTCTAGGTACCGTCTTTCCATCGTTCATTCTATCTTTAATTTGCATTTGTTTATTTAGTTTATAGATTCGAAATCATTTATTTTATCGGCTATATAACAGAGGAAGAGTGAGTAGCTATTAATCATAGTCTCTGTGGGATACGACACTCGGTACTCAAGGGTCCACTTGCTATAGACGATAGGTACACTTGCCTTAGTCTTTAGGCATAAAACCTGGAACACCAGCTATTAAGCATCACCGGACCTCTTTTATTTATTTTTTACACAATCAATCTTCTAACATAACCCGAGTTAGTTTACTCGAGCATTCCTCAAGGAAATCCTCCCAACAATGTCATAAAAGATCGAACTATTTTGCTCCTTCAATGATGTTGCTTAGAGCACCACCATTGGGTGTTCATTGGAGAGTCCATTGAACCCCCAATGTATTAAACTCCCATTGTGAGGGAGTGAGGTGGCAACAAATGCATTAAACGATTCAAACTTCTTTGAATAGTTTAAAGCACCTGTTGTGGACTCCACCCCACAGCAGGTGCAATACGTATTTTTATTTTTAATTTTTTTTAAAATTTTTTAATCTTTCTTTGGTGACTCCTTTGTTGACCATTGGTGGTGCTACCAATGGTCACTTACAATTTTTTTTCTTTCTTTTTTTATTTTTTAATGTTTTCTTTTTTCTTTTCATTTTAATTTTAAATTTTTTAATATAATAGTAGTAAAATATTTTATTAAATAGTAGATAAAAAAAAATTCTATACAAATTATTTGTAATTATTCAATTTTTATGTAGTGAATTTTAATTATTCAATATTGTTTGATGTATTTTTAATATTACGCGTAATATATTTGTAGTAGTTCAATTTTTATATAGTAAATTTTGATTTTTTTAATACAATTTAATTTTTCTATTTCAAAATTAATTATTTTTTGGTAAAATTTTTATGGTATTATTCGCAAAATATATAATTTTTCACTAATTAAAAAATATCTAATTGTTTGTGTAAAAAAATATATTTTATGCAATATATATTAAAAAATAAAATTGAAGGAGAAGTAGAGTAATAATGGGTCACATACGAGGGTTCAATGATAATCTAAATCATTAGAGTTGGAGGGTCTAATGAGATAGAGTTTAATAAAAAATTGATATGATAGTGATGTATCAATAGATTAGACCCGATGCCTTTAATTCTCTGAACATGATTGATTCTTTTTCAATTTTTCCATTCAAGCGTTTGACCATAATTGTGTCTGGCAACTCTCTGACAATAAAGAATTATATTCAAGACTTTAAATTTTTTTCTCCCTGTTGTTTCAATCGCAGCTGGAGTTGATCATGATCGTGCTGCTCTGTTGTTAGATTAGCTGTAGATATTCAAGATTCCTGGTGATGTGATGATCTGATGACTTGAAATCGGAAGAGTAAGCAATGGACTAAACATTAATTAGGAAACTTAATTTTATATGAAATAATTCTTGTGTTGATTGCTTAACAATAATTTGTCTTTGAAAACTATTAAAAATGGATTCAGGTTTAGTTTCTTTTGTTTGATGGAGCTGCACGGAGTTTGTCACTATCTATGAGTGCGAGTTATTGATCCCAAACAAAAACACTTGCGGCTGTAAGTGGAGAAGGTAATGAGAGTGGAGATCAAACATGTTCATCTGATAATAGCAAGAACCAAAAGAATATGTTTGATTTTAAATATAGGCTGAGAATGACAATGAGAATGAAAGGATGATCGAGTTTTAAAGGTTTAAACATTCAAGATTTTTCCTCTTTTAATTTAACAACTAGACTTCAGTCACTCTGCAATATTTTGTACCTTTTTTTCGTGTTTCTACGGCAGAGTATAGTATATGAATATTCATATATAAGTTTATTGCTGTTAACTTTTTTGTTGTTACAGCCTTACAGGTTGAAGAGTCTAAGATAAGAGTAAAGACGAGAACTCAATCAGTAAATGACGCTATTAGTGTCAAGACAAGGTTACGCATTTGTAAATACGGACAAATGGAATAGATCCTTAATTTGCCGAGGGCTACTAGAGGAGTCGATTAGACATATTATTCCGAGTTTAAATTCTACGGCATGTAAATGTGTGTTTAACCCTCTTCCTGTAGAGTTGAGGCTCGATTAAAAAAAATGGTATAATTGGGATGCTGAATACTAATGGTATTACAAGCTTTCTATTATTTTTTTTATTAAAAGGCATTGTTGTAGTTGAATGTGGATCATTATTTGTAATTAAACTAAAAATCACAAAAATATTCATAAAAGGATTTCTTCTTGCGAATGAATAATTTATTTATCTCATTTTTATGTACTGGTGAGTCTTTTATTTTAGAAGCTGCAATCTACTATTACTATCTATTACATAGTCTAAATGTAAACCATCAAATATTATGACAGCAATATAATGATGGTAAAACAAATGTTAGAGCAATGTGTAGAATAGTATGAATTGAAACCGAAAATTGATTTTCATTTCTAATTATTATTTTAAAAACTATTTTTTATTAAATATAAAAATTATAGTTTATTGTACATAGCAAGGAAATTATACTAATTATCCATTATTAAAAATTAAAATGCAATTTAGCAAATAACTGCACACACTTCATCAGTCACTGCCGCGTGTAAACGCAAAATCATACACAAAAAGATTCACCACCGACGGTGGAATTTTAATTTACTGCAATTTATAGAATAATCGCATTGATGACGTGGCGTAAATCTCGCGTAGGACATGATTCTACGCGTCCAGGACCACCGAATCCATATTATCTTAAATGCACAGTCGTGATAGTGAGGCCACGTGTAAATAATGCAGCGCCTCACTCGCGTTGCCGAGCAAAAATCACGAGTGTTTTGCAAATTACAATTACCAAAAATAATTACTACTCCTTGGAGATGACGTGGTATCTTTTTCTGAAAAAAAAACCTTGATTGTATTTGAACATACGTCGTTTTTCACCTACAAATTATTCAATGCTAAAATCCATCGATATTATTATTATTATTATTTATTATTATTATTATTAAATTTAAATACAATAAATGGTGATAACGATTAAGAGTAAGTTAAAAAGAAATAGAATAAATAGAAAAAATAGTTGGCAATCAAAGATTGGTGCTATATTGTAGATCCATTTTACAAGAATTAAAATGTGCTTTTGTTAATCAATGTATTTCATTGCCAAATTGAGTTGTTCATTACTTAGTAAAATCATCCAATTTTTATACTGGCCCGATTTGTTATGATATATTTATAACACTGTAGAAATTTTGTTTGAGAACTTAGTCCAGCAATGAAGATTTAAATTAAACATAAACAAAAAACAGTTTTAATAACAATAATCATAATTAATATCAACAAAAATAATTATAATAATTAATAACAATAATTAATAGTAGTAATATTTGATAACATGATTGCAAAAGATAATAATTAATATGGACAAGTTATTAAATTTTGTTTATTAAAAAGTGTTTGTTTGAGATACATTTGATTCGATTTAAAATAATCTATTTTTAAAAGAATATATTACTTATTTTTTTATTTTTGACTATACAATTTATTTATAATTTACTTTTATTATTTTTTCTAAAAAATACTCACATTTATTTATATATTTTACAAATTTAAAGTGTCGGAAATATTGTTAAAAAGCAAAAACTGTGTCAAATTCGATCACGAAAGACAGCTCTCTCGGTAGTCAACAAATAACATTGAAAGAAGATGGGAAGAGGGGGAAAGAAAAACATACAAAGAAAAGAATAACACGTGAAAAGAGTGCTTTTCGGGCGACTTTCCTACGCCGCGTATTGTACTTAAATGATACTCTCTCTTTTTTCTCAAATAATTTTTTAGATAAATTATTTTTTATCAAAATAAATAATATTTTATAAAATTATTTTTTTTATTTTTTTCATATTTACTCTCTTATTAAATTATTTTAAATAATTATATTCTAACTACTTTTACTATAATATATAATAATTATATAATAAATTATTATTATAATTAATATATTTTAATTATTTTTTTAATATATGTATCAAAATTTTAAAAAGTACTTTTTGGAGAAAAGAAAGAGTAATAAACTTCCACCGCGTGTCGGACCATATCCTTATCCCTTTTCAATCAAATTCTGTCTCTGGTGGCGGCTGGCGCCAATACAATGCTTCACCGATGATAATAGTACAACACTTTCTTCATGATGATTTAAAGAGAGACAATAGAACACTTGACAACTTAAAAAAATCTGCAATTCAGCTATTTAATCTATCAAAAAATAAGTAGTATACCATCTATCCAACTGCAATATCTTTCTACATAATTCATCGAAAATAGACTTAAGTATTCGTTTATTTATATAAGTAATGTAATGTTCCTACGTCATCTATGAATTAAAGTTAAAAATCGCTTATAAATATTTTCTTCCCTTAATTCACTTAAAGGTCTTTTCAAAGACAAAAATTTAAAGATTCAGATTTATAACAGACAAATTCAAAAAGACAATATTTTAGTGGATGAATCTACGGTACAATATTCAAAGACATGGTTCACAATAATATAGTTATTTTGTAAAAAAATAATTTCTTACTTTCATGGTGAAATTATATAGCTGAAAATTCTATTTAAAAAAAATGAACGTGACAAATAAATTGCTCAAATGACATGACTTGATGAGTTAGCTTCTACATATACATGTGAGTGAGCAACTATCATGTATTAACATGTCCAAATGTGCCATAAAACCACTTAGGCATAAATTTGATAGCTTTTTTTGACATTTAATATGATCTTTATAAACTCTTTAGGTTTGGCTGATATTGGCAATATGAAATTTAGATAGGAATGATAATTTTGGAAAATATTACTAATTTTGGAAATGTTTCAATTTAACAATTTAAATGCAATCATTTAAAGCTTTCTACTAAATTCTTAATTATTTTAGAAGCCAATTGTACTAAAGTTATATCATTGCACACATTAACACTTCAGAATTAACATGCCTTTTTTATGCTCTGTTGTTATTTCGTTCAGCTTAAAAAACATGTACTTATAAACTGATGGTACAAAAGATCAATTTCAAAATTTAATTTTCAATGGATTTAAAAAAATAAAAGATAATGCCAAAAACAATCTCGCCAATTCATACTACATAAAGGGCAAATCAAATAAACAAAAAAGTCATCTGGGCCATTGGTCGTGAGCAACAAATCAGCCCACACCTTATACGCAGAACTCATTCCATTATTTTGGGCCGATTACAAAAGTTAGTCATTTAAAAAATTAATTACAAAAAATTCAAAAATTATCCCACTGAATTTTTTTCACATCATGGGTTTCTCATTTCTCGCACATGTGCAACACATTTTACATCACCGTTCTATTTCGTTTTTTTGGTTTTTTTCATTTTAGGCCCTGTTCTTCATTGTTTTATGCATTTAAGTCCTTCTTAACAAGAACTTCCAAATTCTTTTTATGAAAACTATTAACTTTTTTAAAAAACAACATACCTTTTCCATAAACCACACAACAACTTACTAAAAACTTTAAAATCAACCTTATAAAAAATTTAAACAAATTTTATGAAAATTGTATACTTTTTTTAAAAAAAAAACCATAAACCTTTTCAATAAACTATATATTAATAAAAACTTCAGATCAACCTTATGAAATATTTATAGTTTTTAAAAAATTAAGAAAAATCATTTCATAAACCATATATCAACTTAACAAAAAATTTAATTCATCTTTATGAAAACTTCATAAATTTATTTTAAAAATTGCAAACAAAATAATTAGCAAAATTATAAATCAACTTTAAATAAACTCAATATAAACTTTTGAAACCTACAACTAATACCTTTAATAATTATTTGTAAACTTTAAATAAAGTTTAAGAAAATTGTATACTTTTTTTAAAAAAACCATAAACATTTTCAATAAACTACATTTCAACTTAATAAAAACTTTAAATCAATTTGATGAAATATTTATAATTATTTTAAAAAATAAAAAAAAAAAGTCATTTTAATAAACTATATATCAACTTAATAAAATTTTAATTGAAAACAAACTAATTTTATTTAAAAAATTATGAGAATGTTTCAAAAAAAATTGTGAACATTTGAAAATAATTTTATTAAAAAAATAAAAAAGCAAGAACAACGGGCTAGGTTTCAACAAAACGAGTTCAACGATTCGAGGAGTAGCGGTTCGAGAAGTGTAGATAAGCGGTGGTTCAAGGCAGATCGAAGTTGTGAGGGTGAATGAGAGAGAGAGAGAGAGAGAGAGCAGAACAAATAAGAATAGTCGAAGGGAGGAAGAGAGGAGGCGGAGCGGATGGAATCGAAGGAGGGAAAGGAGAGAGAGGGGGGAAGAGAGAGAGAGATGAGAGAGAATAGTTAAGGGGTTGAATGAAAAAACAGAAATATGAGGACTAAATACAATTTTTTTATCCGTATGGGCTAAGAAAAATGGAAGTGCAGCTGTAAATATGGATCCGAAAATTAAGAAAAAAAAAAGGCTCCTGTGATTAATTTGTAATTGATTGTGCAAATTGAAGTTGACAGTGTAATTATCTCTAATATTTTTTAGTATGATGGATTACATTCTATCAAATTTTTAGTTTACTGTAGAATTTGTCCATATTCGGATAAAATAATTAAAATTTCAAAATTTTATTAAAAACTAATACTCTCTCTATCCTATAAGAATAGACTTGTTCCATTTTAAGAAATTATAATTGTGTAAAGTAAATGCATTAATTTTGGAATATTTTTCCCAAAACACCTTTGAAAAGCTCAAGTGCCTTAAATTTCTTTGGTTTTATTAATAAGAATCCAATAATAGCATAGTAAAACTAAGGACTTGTACTTTTTTTAAAAGGTAGAGGGTGGACAAAGTCTAAATTAATTATTCTACCCCCTACCTCCATCAAGATTCGAAGTTGGAATGTCTACTTGTAAACATTAGGTGATTACCGCTAGACTCAGTCACTTGGGGCAAATAAGGGCTTGCACTTAAAAAAAATTAAAATTACATAAATATGCTAAAAAAGTCGCGTATGATGGTTTTTATTCGATTTTTATGTGATTTTTTTTAAGTTGTCATTTTCTCTAGATGCAAAAAAAAAAAGACATGCACAAAAAGACAAGATGAAAAATCAACTAAAATAAAAATTTAAAACCAAAAGTAAATCAAATAAGAATCAAAATAAAAGATTGGATAAAAAAAACCCAAAAGGAAAACCATATATAACCAAAAAAAATTAAATCTGAAAAAAGTACTTAGCATAAGTGAAGAAATAGTCAAAGAAAAATTATAAATGAAAAAAGAGGGGAAAATAAGGGTTGGAATGTAAAGATTTTTTTTTTTTTGAAAAAAAGATTCTGGACGGAAAGTTAACGTTTTTTCCACGAACGAATCTTTTGTGGAGTGTAATTAATTTTTTTCAAGTGTACAATATAATTTCCTCTAAATTTAATAAAAGTAATATGTGAAATATTGTATAAATCACTTTTATTATAATTTAGAACCAAAAAATCACAAACTTATATTTGTTGGAAGAGTATTGAAAAACTGAGCAATTGCTTTTCGGGTAAAAGCTGATTTAATTATCAAGTTCGTTTTGAATGCATTTGTTGGTGTTCTACTCGTTTTGCACCTGGCTAAATTTTTTGCGGCGTAGTCAATACGCGGTAAAAAAATAGTCAAATTAAAATATTTCTGAAATTCTATTTTAATGTATTTTCATTTGTGAAATAATTTTATATGTTGTTGCATTTGTAAAATTCATGTTTTTTTGATGGGTTTTTGTGAAATTCTCCCATTTTTTTATGGGTAAAAGCTAATTTAATATTTGAAGGAATCTAGCTACCGGTTTATCAAATAAAACAGTATATTTAGTAGGTTCGAGTTACCTACCTCGATTTCAGCGGACGCTCAACCCAACCAGCAGCGGAAGACAAAGGTCAGGATCGATTCGATGTTGGTCTCGTGAGCAAACTACGGTCGGGTTGTCGACAGGAGTGCTCGTCTGTTTCGCAACCTAGATGCCACGTGGATCATGACCATCTACAAACGAGGAGCTAGTGAAGAGAGATGCTTCTTTTCCCTCTCTCTCACGTTTTTTGTGGGGATTGGAGGAATGGAATAACTCTCTTCTTTCATTCTTCCATTCTCCTTTATATATAAGCATTTAAATAGGCTTGGGCCTAATAGGCCTAATGAGCCCAATTGACTTAGCACATGGGTCTTATGGGTCCATCTCAATTGGACTCGCCAATTAGTTTTGGTCTATTGTCTCGGTTCACACATTGACCGACCGAGTTTGATTCACCTGTCATGGCGCGGACTGCTTTTTCTAACAACTAAAACTAATGTGGTGCCTGGTGGTGATTTTACTTAATTTTTTTTTGCTTTACGGTTTGGTTAAGGAAATTTTAAGCTCGCAATCCAAAAGTGCTCGTTGTCATTAAAACTAGACGGTTAGAAAGAAACTCGATTCCGTTATTGTTAAAGCGAAGTAATAATGCTAAGCATGAGCACGACACACAATCATGAAATCTTCAGAGATTTTTTTAGCTTTACAAGAAGCACACACACCTACCATTCGTAGTGAGTGTCTGCCATTAAAGCTGCTTCTAATTCGCTCTCACTGTCACCACCAAAAGGAGGTTGCTAGACCAATTGACGAGAAGAAAAATAAACAGAAAAAATGGACCAGTCTCCTAATCAGAGACTTTCTGTTAAAACCCGAAAAATGGATCATCCAATAGAATTAAGTTGGGAATTAATTCCTCAAAACTACAGTTTAGTTTCACATGGAGAGATGTCATGATCATAGTTAGCTTTTGAGCAGCACCAATGGCAAAACAAACCCAAGTCAATTTTAAAATCTAATAGGCTCAAGACATTCTTGGCTGTTTACTTTCCATGACTAAGTGTAGCCATCATCACTGCACATGCTTGTTGCGCTTTAGGATCATTCATATAATCTAGATATTTAAAATATTATACACAAAAAAACTTTCAAAATTAATATGAGATTTTTTTTACAATTATATACTATTTATATTCATATAATTTTTATCTTTTTTTATATTTTTTAATTTAAAATAACTTTTTATTATATTTTCAAATATTTGTAAGAAAATAACAAATGATATATAGTATCTCAAAATATCGTCCATAGGTAAAACTAGTTTGAAATTAATTGAATATACATTTCATAAAAAGAAAATTATAAAAAAAAAAGAAATTAATCTCAAGACTTTTAAACGGACTAGAAAACCTACGGTTTGTACCAAAAGGAATGTAATTAATGTTTTGTTTTTTCAATTGTGCAAGAAAAATATCGGTTGTCTTGAATTGGGTCAGTATTTCAATTCATGAATTAGTTATATGTAAATCCACGTGGCATCATTATGGCTCATGACAACTAGACAAAGCTAATCAATCTTAAACCCAACCGCTATGACATTTTTGGCTTACCATTCAAGAATTGGTTACACTTCCTATCTTGGAGAATTGTTGTAATCTATTCAAGACTTTGACTTCTGAATTGGGGATTTTTTTTCCTAAATAAAGAAAATAATTTCATAAATTGGAAAAAATAGCTATGGACACCAAGAAGGGATATTATGTCATGAACCCAATTCTTGAGATCTGGTATTGAATCAATTGTTTTATTAATAAATATTATTGAGAATCAAATGCGAATGAAGAGAAGCGTATATATATAAATGAAAAGAACTTATAACTCAGACACTTTTTAAGATTTTGATAACTTAGGTGAAGTTTAGTGTAAAAGGACGAGTTTAAATTGATAGAGTCAAGTGTCAAGCTCTTAGTGAGTCCCAATGGATATAAGCAATCAAATTGTTCACATCTTTCAAGAAATATAGCAATAACAATTAAGCTTGAACCTGTTGCTGAATCTACTTATAATCTGAATCCAGTGATGGAGTGTAGGAAACTCTAGTTTTGGTGGAAGTCATTCTGTGTTAGATCAAATTGAAGTGCCAGCTAAATCCCTCTAAATCTCAACGTATGAGAAGGTTGATACATACAACCAAATCATGTGGAATTACGGAGACGAGCTGCCATTTTTTTGCTTAAAAATAGAAGTCAAAACGTGATTATCGTACCACAAAGTTTTCCATTTAAGACTTAGAATTATGTATGAATGTCCACTTCCAGAAAATGATCTTCTCCGTGTTGGAAAAAGAACGAACTCTTGCCTTGGAAATTAACGTCGTGTCGTTCCTTCAGATTGGGCTTTGTGAACCCACCACTAAACTCAAAATCAGGTTCGTTGTTGGGCAACTTACAAAAACTTCTCTTTTTGAACATTAATTATAAAACATTTCCAATCAAAAATCTTCCTTACTCCGGCTACCACTTTCAAACTATACGGATCCTGGCCTTTTTCCTATGGATCTTCGTACGAAATCATGCATTTTGTGTCTTTTTTCACATTGGTCCCTCTCTTATTCAATTCTTCAATTTTAGTCTTATTTTTTTTTTTACATTTTAGTGCTTTTTTACTTTTTCATTTGAACTTATTAATAACCTAAAATAAACCGTAAAACAATCTGTTTCAATCTAAAAAAACACCTCAACTCATTATCAACCCAATATCAACTCAACTTAAATACAAATTAAAAAATTTTAAAATCTTCTTAAAAACTTTGCAAAATTTTTTAAAAATAAAAAACAACCTTAGATTAACCTAAAAATAAATTTTAAAAAATCTTGACTAAAACTTAAATAAAAATTTTAAACCTTTTAAAACTCTTAAAAAACTAAGAAACAACTCAATATAAACTCTTTAAAAACTTATGTAGCAAAAAAAATTCTTAAAAAATAAAAAAACCTAAATTTTACATTAAACTCAATAAAAACTCAATGTAAATTTAATATAAACTCCAAAAAAAACCATACGGCATTATCCAACTAATGTCCATGTAAACTCACAAAAAAAATGTAAACTTGATATAAACTTAATGTAACCTCAACCTGATCTAAATGTTTAGTCAACAAAAACTCAATAAACCTTACAGAAACCTATTTAAGATCCTATTTAAAAACCATGAGGCAATAAACTGAAATAAAAAGTTACTAATAATTTCATTGTTTAAAAAAACCTAAATAACATTAGCAACTTTAAAAAAATCTTACATAAACTTATTTAAAAACCTATGAAGGACTAATTTACATTTATCAATTTAAAAGGACAACCTCCAGTTCAAAAAAAAGGACAACCTATTAAAACATAAGAAAAAAGGGGCTGCACAATAATTTTACATAAAAAAATAGCAGTTAAGGTTTTTGAACCCTAGCCGCCACCCGCTGTTTGCAAACGCCGCCCGCTCTGCAAACCGCCTTCCCCTACCAGATTTCACTTCCTCCACCGTTTCTCGCCTCCACCGTTCATTTGTCATCCTCCCAACTCATATTCTCTCTGACCAAAAACAACAAGCCGAAGAAACCAAAAGCAATAACACATCTATGGTCAAAAAACGAAATAGCAAAGAACTCAGATTAGATTTTGTAGAAACCGAAATAGAAGTTACCAGAGAAGATCTCGCCAGCGTCGCTGTCAATCGAAGCAACGCCACCCTTGAAGGCGTTCGGAACTATCGACGTCGAGCTCCAGCTCCCTGTCCTCCGTAGCGACCACCAATTTCTCTCCAAATCCGACTGAAATGACCAAGAGAACAACAACAACGAAGTGACGAGAGACAACAGCAGTGATGGTGACACAACAACGACGAGCAACGACTGTGGTGGAGCAGATCTACCGATGAAGAACAACGATGGACAAAGAGGTAGACTGGATCTATCGACAACAGAAACGACGAAGCATATAGAGAGAGGATACCAGAAGGGAGAGGAGGAGAGGTGGCAGAGATGGACAATGAAGGAGGAGAGGCGGCGGGAATAGAAGGGTGGCTAGGGTTTGGTGGGGAGAGAGAGGAGAGAGAGAGAGAGAGGCACCAGAGAGAGAAGAACAAATTTGGAAATGAAAGAAAAAATCAAGGACTAAAACTAAAAAATGCAGAACTGCGTACGAATAAGAAAAACTGCCGTCTGGAAGTTAAAACTGGACAGTTTTTTAAGAGAAAAACTACTAACGATTGGTTGGTAAGGAAAACAGCACAACGATGTGTACTATGTAATTATCCCTTCATTGTTTGCCCAACGTCATTAAAACAGATCACATTATCCAGCTCAATGACTATAAATCCAGCCTATTAAAACGGAACTTTTATAGTATAAATTTGGTGAGTTCGTCGATTTTTTTTATATTTTTGGCTAATTACACAGGTTGCCATAATTAGTGCCATGATTTTTAAAAATAATACTACATGTTTCAACACTACAAAAAGGTCATTTTTAAGTTTGTTTTTAAAAAATATCATATTTTTTAAAAACAGATTTTTTAAAATGCCACTTTAATTTTGATATAAATTTCAATTTTTTGTTTTATTTTTCAATTTTTTCTCTATCTAAAATTTTCTCTCTCTTATGTCCCATCTCTCTCTCTCTCTCTCCCCCCTCCCTCTCCCCTTTTTCGAGCTCTATCTCTTCTGCAAAACCTTAGCCACCGTTTGTCATCTTCTCTGGTCATCCTCTCCATCCTCCTCGGCTCCTTCTCCTCCATCTTCGGCCGTCTCTCCCTTCGTCGCGTCTCTCTTCACGCTATCTCTCTCTCCTCTCTTTGTCCTCTCCTATTGTTGTGTCTCTCTCCTCTTTGGCGAGTTTGTCTCTTTCGTCCGTTCATCATTTGTGTCCATTTTCTTTTGCATCTGTCCGTTCATCATTTCTCTTCTCTATTCATCTTTTTCGTCCTTCTGTTCGTCTTCGCTGCTGCAAAGCACAAGTTTCGTTCTCACCGTTTGTCTTCTCCGTCGACCATGATCTCTGCCAGGTCAGGCTCCGCCGTGAACGGATTGGTGGAGATCAACAATCTGTGTCGCGCGTGGCTGGTGGAGATCGATGTGGCATTGGACAACCAACCTTGTTGGCTAGGGTTTCACAACCCTACTTACAACAATATGTCATTATGTGAAATTTCACTTTTGATCCTTGAATTTTTAGAAAATTATGAGTTAGTCCCCACTCAAATCTTAGAAAATTGATTTTGCAAAATCAATCCCTGAATTTTAAATATTTTCAGTAATAGTCTCTTAACTGTTTTTGTGATTCACAATTGGTGTTGTTAACCAAAAATATTATTACATTTTGTGAACTACTATTTTTTTGGTTCACAATAATGTATGTATACCCCTTGTGAACCATTGTGAACATTAAAACTGATCTCGAAAAAATATTGTCAAGGAAAAATTTGTTAAATGTTTCAAAAAAAATTGTTTAGACTTTTTTAAAAATTTTGGATTGTGTGAACTATTGCGAATTTAAAAATTATACTCTATTGCGAACTTCAAAATTTAGAAATATGTAATTTGTGAACTATTAATTTTTTGGTTCACAATGGTTTACAATAATGTATGCACACCATTGTGAACCTCATAACTGTTAAATATTTCTAAAAAAAATTATTAAGAGTTTTTTAAAAATTTTAAATTTTGAACCATTGAGAACTTCAAAATTGTACACCACTGTGAACTATTGTAAACATCAAAATTGACCCTAAAAAAATACTTCCAAGTAAAAATTCGTTAAATATTTCTATAAAAATTCACTTAGACTTTTTTGAAAATATGAATTGCGTGAACCACTATGAACCATTTAAATTATGATTGTGTAAAACAAAAAAAAAAACTACAACAGATGTGAACTATTGTGAACAAAAAATTGCTAAATTTGTTGAATTTTTTAACAAAATAATTAAATAAGAAAATCATTTACACTTTTTTTGAAAATATGAACTCTGTATTCTTTTGTGAACAATTGTGAACCCAAAAATATAATATGGATTATTTTTTTACAAAAAAATCAATTTCTCACGAAAAAAGTCAATTTCTCGTATTTTTTTTAAAAAATAATATTTTTGATATGTGGTAAATATAAGTGACATTCTTAATACTTGTAAACTTGACATGTTATTTTTTATAAGTGATATTGTTTTTTGCTATAAAGTTGTAATTCTCCCTATTTTTATTGTTAAAAAAAATCTCCCTATTTTTTTCTAGAGGAAATTACACAGTATGGCTTTTTTGGCCATTTAAATCTCAGAAATGAAACCATAGAGAATATATTTTCTTTTATGGAACAATTTGATTTGAATTTCACAAATGCCACAATATATTGGGTTTTTCTTCTCTCTGTCGCGTTTCTTTTGTCTTTTCTTTATTGGGTTCTCTTTGTTGCCGCCACCTTCACACCTCTTGGTCTTCTCTTTCACCAATATTGTTTCTCTCTCTTCTCTCTACCTTCACAACACTGCTTCATCTCCTCTCTTGTTGGTATTGTTTCTCTTTCTTCTTTGACGAGATCGAGCCAAATCTAGAGGATGTGACAAAGGAATAACCGACTGTGAAGAAGAAAGGTGGCTACGTCGACGAACCTGGAAGTCCCACGAAAGTTGCACTATCATCGCCGAAGAAGGAAACAAACTGAGTGGCATCACCTCGTGAGATAGTAATGACGGTTCAAAAGATAAAGAGAGAGCGACTGAGAGACGACGAAAGAGAGAGAGAGCGACGAGTGACGACCAGGAGCGAGTGAGATAAAGAGAAGACGAGACCAGGAGAGAGAAAAAGATAAAGAGAGAGGGGACTAGGGTTTCAAAACCCCAGTTGCGGCCTCAATTTTGAAAAATAACATTTTAATCCCCTATTAGTTTGCAAAATTATATAGTAGTCCTAAAATTTATAATTTTAGCTCATTAATTATTTAGAAAAATTAAAATATTGAAATTGAATGAAACCAAACTAAATCAACTAAGTAAATTTAAAAATATTTTATTCACGTTTCGTACTGATTTAATATTTTTTATTTACAATTATTGAAAAATACATAAAAAAGGACCAAATTTCACTAAATAAGTCCCTAAATTAATATTTTTCATTAAATTATTTTAAAAACAAGTTTTAAATAATAAATTTTAATGAAATTAAATTTAATTATTTTGTTATGTTTGTAATAATTTTGTTTCTATTTGTACTTTTAATTTTACCTAATAACAACAAAATATTGAAAATGTTTTTATTTTTTGAGTGTACTCATTTTGTACTTGTAATTTCACCAAATAATAAAAATATTAAATAATTTTTATTTTTTTTTGTCTTGTACTTATTTTGTAAGCATTTTTTTGATATTGTATTGGTTTTATACTCGTAATTTTACCGAATAATAAGAAAAATTAAAATGGTTTCTTAAATTATCTTATCTTTGCTCAATATATGCTGGTAAATTATTTTGCTTGTATTCAATTTGTACTCGTTTTGCATGTATTTGTTGGTATTGTGCTTATTTTATACTCAGTTTTGCGCATGGTCAAATTTTCTGTTACATGGTAAACGGGTGATCGAAATATTTCTGAAATGTTATTGAAAGAATCTTGTACCGGTTTAACTAATAAATAATATAATAAATATGTTCGACTTACTAACCTCGATTCCAGTGAAAGATAGCAACAGAGCAGGACCAATTTTATGTTGGTCTTGCGAGCAAACCACGGTTGAAATGTCAACGGGAATGCCTAGTTGTTTTCACAGTCTAGATGCCACATTTGATCTATGCAGGACTCGAGGTCAAGAGGCCGAAACCTCTCTCTCTCTCTTCCGGTTGAGAGCTCTCTCTCTCTTTGTGTGTTGGAATTGTGAGAATGGAAGGAGCAATGCTCCTTATATAAGCCTTAATCGGGCTCGTGGGCCTAACGAGCTTATGGGCTCATTTCATTCCCAACTCAATTGGGCTTACCAATTGGTCTCGATTCACGGTCTCGGTTCATACCTTGATCAACCGGGTTTCGTTCTTCTCAATTGGACTTTCCAATTGGTCTAGGCCCACAATCTTGGTTCACACCTTGACCAACAGAGTTCAGTTCACCCGTCATGGGTGGACTGCATTTTCTAACATCTCCCACTCACACATGACGAAACCATAACTCGTCGTGGATCATGATAGAACTAATACCAATCATGATTAAGATCTTGTGTCATACAAGCAAATAAACTGCGCGACCAGTATACGATGAGAGCGTAATTGCTATACAACTATTAGGGTTATATAACAACTCATATCTCAATCCTGCTAGAAGGCGTTTATCGTGGAGCTACTTCTTTCTACCAAAGTGTATGCAAAAGTAGCACAGACTACTGGAAACGTATGTCTTTCCTTAGTTCATAACCACACAATCGCTACTTTCGAACTTCTCGATCTCACGAAAGTTTTACTTATAGTTCACACATCATATGACATACTACATGGGAGCCGGCTTAGAAAACTATTGAGACTAGTGCGAATGCGCCTAGAAGCTAACTTCCCCTCTTACACCTGACAATCCATATAGCCAAGTTTACTTGCCCAGCTTGACGCGCTTGGTCGAATCAATTATGACCATTAGCGGCAAGCTAGAGTAGACAAACTTAACTACATGTTTTGAATGTGTTAAGGGTTCTAAGGGTAGGTAGTACTAAGAATCACATGTTCACGGTAGGGTCTCACGCTAGGAAAAGTGAGATCGTTTATCAATCTTTTCCATCCCTATGATCGTATATATAACATACGTGGTATAATCATGTGTTGTGGTGTTCTTTCCTTCCTTGGAGGAGCGCATGTTTATAGAACATTATAAACAACACACAGAAGCTTCAGTTACGATGCATTTCTCCATCTAACATTAATCCACACTTGACAGGATTACTTATGGTTTTAAGACAGAATATGCTAAAAGTCTCTCAATTTTAGTATCTGATCATTTAATGATCGGTATAAGAATCCATCCTATGGCGTATGAATCTTTACTTACGACTTTTTCTTGCCATTTTACAATGAAATCACGATTGTAAAATGCAAGACGGCCTCTTGATTATGAACGTGTTCAAGATCTCTCTCTACATTCAAAACCAGCCTCATCTTAGTTCTTCCCCCAATGAACTGGGAAAACTAAGGTAAATACCCGTGTGAGTGGGTTACTTCTCTGTCCAACATGCTTTCACACGTAACGATACAACAAATGTGAACTCTCAACATTTGCGCTTGTGTATTGTCCACAATGATCTTATTAAAGATCATGTTTTAAAGGGATTACACACTTCGTGTGCATACGGGTCTTAATAAACTTGTTCCTTATAGGCTTTTATTAACGGATCTTATGATCTCGTCTCACATGGACTTACATTCCAAGTTCACTTCTTCAAGTGAAACTTGTACTCAAATTTACTTGACCTTGTGCAACCAAATCTTTTACTAAATGATATTTGATCTCGATTTGCTTAGACTTATAATGGATCTTATTGATCCTTAAGCAATCGGGGTCGACTATCACTAAGACCATTGTAGGTTCTTTAGGTAGTTAGTGCTAAGTGAATTATTTCACTTAATAGCCAACTTTCTTATTGCACTGCAGATTACGAAGCTATAGTCTTAGTTTCTTTTGCCACACTTATATGTGTTTCTCACTATTACGTGGAATGTCCTTTCAGCCAGGTAAGAACACATAACCAAACATGGATGTCCCTATAGTCCATATCATTACATAGAGTTACAACTATGTCTTATTTTATCACAAGCCCTCACGATAATATAGTGTCTTGTAGTGCCTCTAAA
>CAODLS010189882.1:0-19353 GCA_948243855.1 Flueggea neowawraea | reverse complement strand
AGTTACAATTATTATCAAGTAGAAGATATGCAAAACTTTCATCAAGTGAGACATTTGGGTCAAATATTAGAAGATGACATTCATAATTCAAAAGTGAATGCCTCTTAACAAATATTCAAATAAAAAGGATCCTTTTGATAGCAATGATTACTTGCTATACCATATTCCAACATGATAACAAACTCTATTCGATGGAATTTTACAACACAAGCAAACAAGTTGTTCATCGGTGGAACTACAACTTCCTACTTGTTAGGCCTCAAAACATGACTTGATTTTAAGTTGGCCGTTACATCTTTAAAGTGAGCATTATTTTTTGTTTTAACCAAATGATAATTTTCATTGAATTAAATCAGCTGCTACATTAGAGAAAACACAGTCTAGAATAGAATGAGGGGATTGATACTCCTCTTGTAAATAATAAACTACTGCACTCGTAGATCTTTTCACAAAAATAATTTAAACAAAGTTGAGCAAATGAATTTGGATTCATATCGTGTAAATTAAGATTCAAGATGTCTTTAACAAATTTAATGTGAATAACAATCCTACAGTTATCTATAGCATCAAAAATTTAAGATTCAACTAAAATTCGACTTTCAATGAGACTAAATTTTGGTAATTCTTATCTTGACTCCATCAATCGGTTTTGGGTTAGGTAAGTAATTAATCCTTGCATTTGGATTAACAAGTTTCCACCTGCAAATCATCATTTTGAAACAGTATTCAATTTGTTCACAATTTAAACCAATTCAGACTGAAAACAACAAATTAAATTAATGTTAATTTACTTGTATTCAATCTATAGCTGATGAAGGAAGATGGTAAATTTTTTCACTATTTTATCCGCTATAATTTTTAAAGGATTTGAATCTATACTTTTATTAAGGTATTGATAGTTTGAATGAATGAAATTATCTTTTATTGTCAAAAAAAAAAAAGGAAGATGGTAAGTTGCATCCTTGTAAACATGTTTCCTATGCAAATTCTTGATCCCCCTCCAAATATCTGAAAGGCACTAGGCTTTACCGAATTCTAAAACAGCAAAAAACATTACAAGTATTTTCAGAAAACATGTTCTGGAAATCAAGTTACCAATCGAACTAGCCCCATTTAAGGTTTCGATCAATGGAAGATCAAGATTATTATATTTTTGGGATAAAACTTTATGTATTATTTTTAGTACATGGTAACTCGCATATTATTTAACCAATAGACTTGTAACTAAATGATAGAGTTAATTGTACTATAAGAGTACTAAAAGAATAAAAATTTAATTCCGACCGTCAAAACAAATAAAACTACTAATAAATAAAAAAGCTCATATCGCATTTGTCAGGGTTAAAGCATACTGGGTAGTGGTCTGAATCACAAAGAGGAGATGGAGAACCACTATTGAACCTCTTAAAAAAAAGGAAAAAAAAAAAACGGTTAAATCACATTGGATATTTGGATCGTCGACATTGCGCGGGTCAGAGTGAATACATCTAAGCCAACAAATAACCTTCCAACCTTTGGGTATAATATCACCTGCAGACCAAATAAATGAAATTATGAAAAGGAATTTGCAGAACAAATAAATATTGTAAGCACCTCGAAATTCAACGTCTCTGTCGCTTTGGCGGAAATGAAGGCTGAAATATTAGCCAATCTTAATGTTTCTTCCACCACCTGCACAAAAAATTAGTCGTTGAATTTTTAGTTCTGATTGATCAAATCATTTGCAATTTAATACTTATTGAAAATACGACTTGAACACTCCAAAGTCAAAATCAATGGTAAATATGGTCTTTTATTAAAAAATAAAGTAGACCATGTTCTCTGTTAATGGTGTCAGTTAGTGGTATTAGTAGTGATTAGTATTTCTATTTTCATGACTTTTAGTTACCATATTTATGTATAAATATGTATTTAATCAATCAATAAAATGTATGAGTATTCCTCTATTTTTCTTTTCACTTCTTCCATACAAATTTCTATTAGTAGTATCAGAGCTCTCCTTTTAAAGAACTTGTGAGTAATCAAGAGAAACTTCAACCATAAAGAAAAAAAAACTACTAGTAGTGAATGAGAAATATAAGTTTCATCTTTTTTTATTTTATCCTCTTTTTTGTAAAGAGAGTGGCAGATTGGAAAATGTTTTATTAGTGTGAGAAAAACACTTTACTATGAGTCAAATATACAAGGGTGAGCATAATACTAAGAGTGTAGAGTCCTACAAGTTAATGAATTGCAGAATGAAGAGACATTCATGTCCTTAAACTGAATGCTTGTGAAGGAATCTAAATAAATCTTTAAATTGTCAATTCCAAAGACTTTCATATTTATAAACTAGAAACTTAAAAGTCTACAAATTATGAATTCAAAAGACCTACATGTCTATATACTAAAAAATCTGATGGCTTGTGTGTCTATCAACTGAAAACCATCAAATATTTAAATTGAAAATTTTGAAAAACCTATGCGTCTATAAAGTGAGGTCCATCAAGTATTTAAACTGAAATCTTCTGAAGACCTATGTGTTTATAAACTGAAGTAGCTTTGGTGTATTCGCAAAAGTGAAGAGCAAGTGGTTAACATTTTTCACAAAGGCTTTACACAAGTTTTGATCTGTCAAGAAAAACATTTGAAACTTTGCTGCATCTAAGCTAATGAGGAATATTGAAAATATGACTTGAACATTGTAAAGTCAAAATAGGTTGTAAATGTACCCTTTTATCAAGAAAGAAAGTGGACTATGTTCTCTGTTAGTGGTTCAGTTAATGGTGTTAGTAGTGATTAATATTCCTACTTTTATGACTTTTAGTTACGACATTTGTGTATAAATATTTAATCAATCAATGAAATGTGCGGATGTTCTTCCTTTTTTTTTTTTCTCTTCTTCTATACAAATTCTAACTGTACCTTTTTAGTAAAGACCACCAGAGAAATATCATCCCTTGTGATGTAGTCCCCATTCTCCTTTTGGCTTATAGCAATTTTCTCTTCCTGCGCTAACAGAATGAGTATTAACAGAATAGTCACTCTGCAGATTAAAATAATATTGACTATTAGTAAAATCCAAACACATACATTTATTGATAGATAATTTGTCCAAAATTTTATGTACCAACCAATTAATCAATTCTTATTGGATGTGTTACGACGATGTTAATTATGGAAAGAAAAGAGGCATAGTTAAAACAAAAGGCTTGCGATTTTTTTACTGGTCTGTTTGTTGTTTCTTTCTTAGGATCTAATTCATCAAAACAATGAAGTGTGACATTCGATTTTTTTCAAAACAAGGCTTATATTATATGGTCTTTGAAGTATTAATGGTTTTGGGCTCAGATCCTCAACTAATTATCATTCACTGATAATCTTTGAACAATTATTTTTGTCTATTTCCAATCCTTGAAGTTAATGAAAAAATGGAAGGAACGATTATCTTCGCCAAAAATAAAAAATGAGAAGCATAATATCCCTAAGAAAAAGGAAGAATATTCGAGTAAACACAACCTTAATTATATGAACAAGCTTTGTAACAAACTAGTACAAAAATCCGGGAGAAAATCTGTCATAAGACTAGGCATGATTACCTGTTACAGTTTCCATGATACAAAGGTAACTCACTATAATTATCCGCTGTAAATGACAACTTCATAGTAGAAAAAACCAAAATTGAACATTCCTCAATCTCACTCTCTCACACACACAGGCAGAAATGGAGACTACGAACCAATCTTCTAGCCCTAGTACAAGAAAAGGAGGTTGGAGAGCGATTAAATACATTCTTGGTAATATTATGGGCTTCTTTTTAGTTAAGCGTCAGCGAAGACTCTAATAATATTAGAATATTCAATTATGATTTGTTGGTTTAATGTTTTTTTATTCTTTTTGTTGTTAATATTTTTTGAATTCTAATGGTTTTGTTTTGGTTTGTGGGTTGAAGCAAATGAGTCATTTGAGAAATTGGCTTCAATGAGTTTGATAGCAAATATGAAGGTGTATCTGCAAAGTAAGTACAATTTGGGAGGTGTTGCTAATGTGAATGTGACCACAATATGGGCTGGTTCCTCCAACATTGTAACTCTAGCCGGTGCATTTCTTGCTGATGCTTGTTTGGGCCGGTTCCGTACACTTCTCCTTGGTAGCATCTCATCTCTTCTGGTTAGTTTTCTTCCTCATTAACCTTCTAAATTTCCAGTGACTTGACCACTTCTAAATTGCAATTGCTCAAAATATATATTTTCTAGAAAATTTGTAATTGCATTTCTTCCCTAAATTTTGGCGACAAACCCTCATTGTAGTTCATCTAGAACAACATGCTGAACACTGAACCAATTGTTGTGTCTAATGAAACAGTAGATATGTTCGATTGCTCTTATCTAGAATGTGAAGAACAATAATTTTTTTGTGTTGCATTTTTGTGTAGGGAATGTTATGCATGACTTTGACGGCAGGTATACCTTAGTTAAGACCACCAGCCTGTGATACAGAACCAAACTGTGCTCATCCTTAGAAATGGCAGCTTGGAATCCTTTTCGTCAGTCTCGGATTTCTGTCAATAGGAGCAGGTGGGATCAGACCCTGCAACATTGCTTTTGGTGCTGATCAGTTTGATACTTCAACTCCGAAAGGGAGAGCACAACTAGAGAGCTTCTTTAATTGGTGGTACTTCTCATTTACAATTGCTCTGTTATTTGCTCTGACTGCTGTTGTCTACATTCAGACAAATGTTAGCTGGATTATCGGCTTCACGATCCCAACAGCTTGCCTGTTTATCTCCATTTCCCTTTTCTTGATCGGCCACTATAGTTATATTTACAAGGAACCTCAAGGATGCATTTTTGTGGACTTGGTTAAAGTGATTGTAGCCGCCTGCAGGAAACGTGGATTGAGAGCTGGACCGGATTCAGGACATTCCTTTTATGATCCTCCTGTGAATGAATCAGAATTGCATTGTGTAAGGCTTGTTCGCACTGACAGGTTCAGGTTTTTTGATAAGGCTGCAATAATCACTGATTCTGATGGACTGGATGACCAAGGCAAGTCCAGGAATGGTTGGAGATTGTGCACTTTGCAACAAGTAGAGCAACTGAAATGTTTGATATCAGTGCTGCCTGTTCTGGTGTCAGGAATTGCCTGTTTCATATCTATGGATCAACAGAATGCATTCGGGATGCTTCAGGCTATTCAGATGAACAAATCTGTCGGACCCCATTTCAAGATTCCACCAGGATGGATGAAATTGACATCAATGATTGCACTTTCTATATGGATCTTCATCTACGAGCGTGTTTACATCAAATTGGTAGGAAAGAATAGAAGATTGATAATCCAACAGCGAATCACAACCGGCATTATAATGTCAATACTATGTATGTTGGTAGCTGCAATTGTTGAGAAGCAACGCCGGGAATCAGCATTGAAACATGACACCTTTGCCTCGCCCTTAACAGTGGGAATACTCCTTCCATAGTTTGTCCTATCAGGATTAATTGAAGCCTTCGCTGCAGTTGCTATTATGGAATTCCTGACAACAAAAATGCCAGAGAGCATGAGGACTCTGTCAGGGGCAGTGTTCTTTCTGGGTTTCTCAATTGGAAGTTATTCAAGTTCCTTGATCATAAATATAATCCACCATGTAACGGGGAGGGGAGGCCAATCAACATGGTTGGGTGGTCATGACCTCAATCAGAACAGGCTTGACTATTACTACTACATCATTGCTGGCCTGGGGGCTATAAAATTAATATACTTCACTCTCTTTGCTAGCCGTTATGCATCGGACGAAGATGATGTTAAGAGGAAAACAGATGTGGAAGATTTGTAGCAGAGAACAAAATAGATGATGACAGAAAATTACTGAACAGAATTCTTTGACAGTTGTATCAGGAAAACTTTGTTCAAGCCTTTCTGAAATTCTTTTTGGATGTAGATTTGTTGGTTTACATTGTTGGTGTGAACCTGATGTTGAAATATAGTATAGAATTTCTTTGCTAATTTATGATTCTTCCTTCTTTCCTATATATAGAGCAAATTAGATTTTGTAAATTCAATAACTTAAAAGCTAAATTATTGATATATTTTTGGATGAAAACGTTTCCTAGATTTACTTGAAAGTATGAAAGGACTTAATTTTAGGCCTGGTACAATTTGAAACTCCAAATAAATGGAATTGCAGAACAACAAATTCATAGGAACCAAATTTGATCAGCTTCAAATATCCAGTAATAGTTCAAGTGTAATTATCTGTTGTTGTTACAGTGTGACAAAATTTCTGCATAAATGAAGAGCGGGACTTAATCACAGATCATCATTGAAGCCACTGTCAGAACATGAACAGTTTCAATTGATTGTGACTAAAGGTTGGAAACCATTTTAAATTTAACTTGGATTTGTCTTCGTCAGTAGATCAATTATAGAGCAAAGATTTTATTTTTTTGGTGTATCCAGACTCATTGAACATGATGACTATTCTCAGATAGTAGACATTTGGTGAAAGCTATGGTCTTGTCTGTATCTAATGCACAAGTTAGACTAGAATTCTTGATGAAATGAAATAGAAGAAACAGAATCTCACAGACTAAATCAAGTTGCACATTCTTTGTTTCTGATCAAGTATATAGATTGAACAAAAATGTGAACTAAGAAAAATTGGCGACCTGTTTCGCCTTATGGGAATTTGTAATGAAAAGAGATGATCTTGCAGTTGATTATGTCAACTTGGTGAAGGTCTCAATCTTGATTGCTTGCAGGTAACAACTTTGCAATCCATTGATCGTTTAAAAAGTATTTAACAAGAAACCTAATTGAAATTTTCTTTTCCTGAAGCAAACTAATTTCAGAACAACATATTAATGTTACAACTAAATTTGAACTTCTAATTTTTACCTGATGTATCTTTTCTTTTTTCAACGTTGAACCTTGAACCTCAAGGTTAACGAACACATATCCAACTACTTGAATTATAAGAGTTCAATGTGTATGCATTTTAATAATATTGAAGCAGTAATTTCCATCACTGCCATATCATCAGTCTGGCACTTTCATCACTAATACAAAATCCACAGTTGATTATCTTACATACAATAAGCATTGACTTTGTCAGTAATGGCAGGCAGCTACAGATGATTGTGACCACTGCCCAATTAGAAGAAGAACCTAAACTACTGGGTTACTTAATTTGGACTTATTAAAGTAGCATCTCAATTATTTAAACCAACAAGGAAAAACTGATTCTACACTCTTTCGGCTACTATAACTCCAAGAGAGAGAAATACATTGCAAACGCAAGTAAAAATGGAGAACGAAGACAAGGCTGTTAATGAGATTACGATTAATTACAGAGGAATTAAAGCCATGCCTTTCGTTATAGGTAAATAAAATAGATACTGCTGCCTTTCTTTTAGGTTGCTTGAGCATTTACATTACTTAGTGATTCTGATGTGAAAAAACTACTGCAGGAAATGAAACTTTTGAGAAACTGGGGACAGCAGGCGCCATATCAAACTTCCTGGTTTATCTGACAACAGTCTTCAGAATGAAAAGCATCACAGCTGCAAATGTTGTCAACATCTTTAGTGGCACCACCAATTTTGCTACCTTGCTAGGAGCATTCCTCTGCGACACCTACTTCGGCCGCTATAAGACTCTGGCATTTGCTTCCATAGCTTCAGTCATGGTAAGAACATAAGAATCTATCCGTTTAAGAACTTGTAATTGCAGCAATGTTGATTTCCTCTTAATTTCTTTTGTAGGGGATGCTGGTACTAACACTAACAGCTGCAATATCAAAGTTGCACCCTCCACACTGCACTGCAGAAGATATTAGCACATGTCCGGGACCAACGCCATGGCAGCTTGCATCTCTTCTAAGCGGGTTAGGATTACTTGTCATAGGAGGTGCAGGCATTAGGCCATGTAACCTGGCCTTTGGAGCTGACCAGTTCAATCCTGAAACTGAATCAGGAAAGAGTGGAATCGCAAGTTTCTTCAATTGGTACTATTTCACTTTCACTTTTGCTATGATGGTGTCCTTAACGCTCATTGTATACGTCCAATCTGATGTAAGCTGGGCCTGGGGGCTAGGAATCCCTGAATTCTTAATGTTCTTGTCATGTGTGATGTTCTTCGTGGGTTCGAGCATTTATGTCAAAGTGAAACCAGAAGGTAGTCCCTTGTCCAGTGTAGTGCAGGTCATTGTGGCTGCAATCAAGAAGAGAAAGCGGAAGTCACCAGAACAACCATGGCTATCACTTCATAATAACATTCCGTCCAATTCCGTAAATTCCAAGCTTCCTTATACCGATCAGTTCAAGTAATCAAAACTGCTCTCTTATTATTCAACTAAAACTATGTTTCCTGTTATTTTCTATCAGCTTCAACTCTTGCTGACCATCCGAAGTACTGATTTTTCTAGGTTCCTCAACAAAGCTGCAATCATAACTCCTGAAGACAAATTTACATCAAAGGGATTCAGGCCAGTCCGTGGAAACTTTGCAGCTTGCAGCAAGTGGAGGAAGTAAAATGCTTGATCAGAGTGATTCCCATCTGGCTGTCATGTGTATTGTACTTCATTGCTATAATCCAACAACAAACATATCCAGTTTTCCAGGCACTTCAATCCGATCGATGAGCTCCTAGGAATTTCAAGATTCCATCAGCATCATACTCCATCTTCTCCATGATTGGCCTTACAATCTGGATACCTATCTATGACAGAATTATAGTTCCTCGGCTCCGAAACCTAACAAGAAAAGATGGAGGCATCACGGTTCTTCAGAAGATGGGAATTGGAATGGTTCTCGGCGTAGCAACAATGCTTATATCAGGTGTAGTTGAAGCTAAAAGAAGAGCAAAGGCTATCTCCAATCCAATAGGAACAGACTCAAAGGACAATTCCATTTCTTCTCTGTCAGCAATGTGGTTAGCACCTCAGTTGGTCTTGATAGGGATTTCTGAGGCATTTACAGTTGTAGGCCAAATTGAATTCAACTACGGGCAGTTCCCAGAAAACATGAGAAGCATCGGCGGGTCTCTGACGTTTGTTGGTAGTGCAGGGTCTAGTTACCTCAGCAGTTTGCTGATATCCATAGTTCATCAGATGACAAAAAAGGCGACAACTGGGGATTGGTTGAGTGAGGATCTTAATATGGGGAAACTGGATTATTTTTACTACCTTGTTGCTGCACTTGGAGTCATAAATTTTGTCTACTTTTTAGTTTGTGCAAATTGGTATAAGTACAAAGGCACTAATGGAAGCACCTCAGAAGTTGGCATGAAAAGTTTTCAGTCCGAAAAATCTCTTATTTGAAACATAACCATGTTTACCATTTTGGATTGCTGGTTTTAGTTGCAGGACAGATACAAGATTTGTAGTTTCTTATAAGTACTTTTATTTGCTCCGAACGGAAATCGAACAGTCGACTTCTAAGTGTTGGAGTTGACTCTAATTTTAATATGCTACAATCCCATTGATAGTGCAAATTTATTCAAGAAAAGTCAACAAGCAAATCAGAAAGTTCTATGCGAAATATTTAATTGATAAAACAGAAAAATATTCAACTTTACGTCTCTGAATTACTCATACTCAAGCCTTTCTGAGATTATTGTCAGGACTGGATTTGTTGGTTTACATCGTGCCATTGTGGTTGTGAATCTGATGTTTGAGGACAGTAAATAGAACTTTTCTTCCTTCTTTCTTGCATGTAGAACAAATTAGATTTAGCAAATTCAGTGATTAAACAGTTTAATCATTGATAAATATTTGGAAGTATCAAAGGATTTAATTTTAGCTCTGGTACAACTTGCAACTGCAAATGAATGAAATTGCAAAACAAAATCATAGGATACCAATTTTGACCAGTTTCCAAATATCCTGTAATGGTACTAATGGTTCAAGTGCAATTATTAATT
Source organism: Flueggea neowawraea (assembly GCA_948243855.1). Classification (NCBI taxonomy): domain Eukaryota; kingdom Viridiplantae; phylum Streptophyta; class Magnoliopsida; order Malpighiales; family Phyllanthaceae; genus Flueggea; species Flueggea neowawraea. The sequence continues at coordinate 9,453 of CAODLS010189882.1, read as the reverse complement.
TGTTGCTGCTAAAATTTCTGCATAAATCACAAACAGTAAATAATCACATATGGATATATATATATATATAAAAGAGGCAAGCATTTGTGCAAATCAGATTATCGCACCAGTGTTACCATATGAACAATATTGATTGATTGTGACTGAAGGTGTTGGAAAACATTTCAAATTTAACTTGGATTTGTCTACGTGCTTAGATCAATGATAGAGCAAAGATTTTGTTAGATCATATTATTTGGTGTATCTGGTATGGTCAACTGTGAAACCTATGGTTTTGTCCGTATATAATGTACAAGTTTTATTTTTTAATAGAAACGATCAACCCTCCCAAGCGCCGAATCAACTAGGTTAAATCTGTACTAGAGCGGTCCCGACAATTCAGCTAGGTTGACTCAATAGGAGAGAGGCAAGATTTTTATTAATAATATAATGTCCAAATTAGACCAGCATTAATTCTTGATTGGTAAAACTTACATGAAGAAAAATGGAAGATACAGCATCTCACAGACTTGATCAAATTGCTCATTTTTCACCTACCAAAAAATTCCGATCAAGCAACTCAGTTAGATTAAACAAAATGTGAACTAAGAAAATATGGCAGCTCGTTTCACCTTATGATAATTTAGCAATTAAAAGAGAACCTTGCAGTTGATTTTGTACAACTTGGGGAAGGTCTCAATCATGATTGCTTGGAGGTAACAACTTTGCAATCCAATGATCGTTAAAAAGTAACAACAGGGGTAGATGTTTTAAAAAGTTTTTATTGCCAAATATTGACAATTTTAAGTTAAAATTTTAAGAAATTATTGTTTATCCTTGGTGTATATTTTCACATATGCACCAATCTAATTAACGAGTGACACGTAGATTAGTAGGTCTTAAATATAATTGTATGTTCTTTATTAATTAGTAGGTCTTGAATGTAATATCGACATTCAAAATCTACTAATCCACGTATCACTTGTTAATTTAATTGATGTATGTGTTAGGATATGTACCGAGAGTAAGAATGGTTCAAATCGTAAGTCATCACGTTCATTGGTTTTTGACATAAGTGGTTGAGATAAGTTATTATTCAGTAGTATTTATGGAACAGACATTAAACACACAAGTGCTAAAGTTACACGTATCACTATCAAACGGCGCATTTACAGGAAGTTACATTTAAAACCATTAATAGTCGATGGAGTTACTTAAACCTTCATTCAACACATCCGTTTAGCAAGCATTAACATATTAAGCGTCTTTTAATAGACATTCGCTTCTATTTATATTTTCATAACAAAGAATTGACAGTAAATTGTGTTATAGAGCCAAAAATGAAGTCCAAGGCTTTAGTTCTCACAGCTCTCCTGTTTAATTTGCTATTTTTTCTCGTCTCTTCAAATGTTGCAATTGAGACGTCTAGGATAATCAAGGTCCGCTATGTTAGTAATGATTATATTTGCTGGAAAATCTTTTCCTGGCTATTGTGGCAGATTTTTGTAGTGATTAATTTGCGTTAGTGATGTTGTTTTTCACTATAAATTGACCATATATATTCTTTTGTTTTTCCTCTTCAGTCTTCAGTAAGTTAATTAATTTTTTCGTAGTAGCATATCATTAAAAATATAGTGAAAATATTATTAGTTAACGAACAACATCAAATATTTATTGGGCCATGGAAATTAATTTCAAATTGATTGCACGTATTGGTAATTTTGAAAAAAGAAAACATATTGTGAACTTGTGGCGAATATTTATGATTGCCTCCTCCGAATGATGAAGAGGGTCGTCTCCACCAAAATCAATACAAGCCTCAAAATGAGGATTTTTTCAAGCTTTTGGAATGTTGATGCCTGGGCTACAAGAGGTGGTTTGGCCAATACAAAGAGGACACATTCAAGCTCTATTCACAGCCTCAAATAGGAATTTTAATGCCTGATTTAATACAAAGAGGACACATGCAAGCTCTATTCAACATCCAAACCCCCGTAGGTCTTATTTTTTGTAGTCAACATTGCACAATAGAACAAACAAACGGATCAAGTTGCCATCCGAATTGCGGCACTTGTGTGGCTGATATTTAGCTTCCTTTTCTCTGAGAACATTGCTTACGGATCATGATTTTATTATTCACAACATGTATATTTATACTATTCAAAAGAAAACTCCAAAGTCTACATTAAAAGAACTCAAATTAATGAGTAGTTACAAATATTAAAAATTTATTCAATTAAGCTTAAGGCTTCATTATTTCTCTTCTTCTGTTCAAGTCACCAAGTGAAGAAAGCAAGTTAAACTCCTTTGCATTTAATCTCTTCACTAATGTCAAGTTTAATTCTCGACATTTGCACACATTTCAGTTCAACAATAAAAATGTCTAACCAGCATTTTCAAAAAAATATACATAACTAATAATGTTTTTTTTTTGCAGAAAACTAACTATGTTTAAATTCCAGCAAAATGGTTAATTATCTATTGGACATTCAATACCTCATAATCGTCCACAAAATGGTGATTTTGTAGTTGGAGTTGTCTACCTTTATATATGATCAATATTGTTTTTTAAAATGAGTAATCTCATTCTTCATTGCTCAGAATATATGATCAGTTTTTAGTCACAACTCTAACAATTCATTAAACAAAAGGACAATATAAATTGCTGTCCTTAGTAATTATCTAATCTTAACAGTACCCATAATTGTCACCCTTCATTATTTGTTCATAACTTTTGCTTCTGGTCTATAAAATTAGAATCCCTCCCTTGTTTTGATTCATAAAAAAAATAGATTTCATATTTAATAAATTGCTCCATTTTGATCAATACAGTCTTGAAAAATAAATGGATTCGAAGAGGGGTGAATTTGCTGCCTTTCTCCTTTTTGTGTCTTTCTTTTCGTTGGGAAAGATACAAGAAGCGGCGCCATTGCGGCCACCATACGAGGTATTCCAAGATTTCTCGCCTTATTCTGTGATATGCAAGATTGGCCAAGTCAAAAAATTATCGATCACGAGACCGTCCCTCGTCTCTTGATAATGCAACCAATGTCCTATCTAAAGACGTCGTCTATTCTTCTCAAATAAATCACTCCACAAAATTTTTCTTCCAGTCAAAGCGACCAAGAATCAAAGCAAAAAACTTTCGGTGATTGTTGGGCGTTGGCAGTTTCGCTAATCGTCAATACCAAAACATGTCTATTGGATTTTCCACAGGGTCTAATGCAATAGTTGTGTCTGTTGATTATCGGTTAGCTCCGGAGAACCCTTTAGCTACGGGATTCAATGATTCGTGGACTGCAATGCAGTGGATTGCATCCCATATTAATGGTGACGGCCCTGAACCGTGGCTAAATCTCTATGCTGCCTTTGATAAAGTGTGTGTAATGGGAGATAGTGCAGGTTCTACAATAGCACTTAACATGGAGCTACAACACGGTGAGCAAAAACTAGAGGGTATTACTCCGGGGCATGATTCTACAAATACCGTTCCCCATCAGTCTTACAAGTAACAGTGAAATCTTCTACAAGCTCATATGTCCCACCGCAGTTAGGACAGACAATCGTCTACTTAATTCAGCCGATAATCAAAATTTGAGCATTCTAGGGTTTCAAACGTTGTTTTCATTCTTGGTGAATTGGATGATTTACTTGGTATGCAAAAGCAATTTTTTGATAAATTAGTGAATAGTACGTGGAAAGGAAAGGCAGATTTCATCGAGATTTAAGGAGCAAAACATATGTCAAATTTGGATGGATCAAATGAATAGTATCGTTGTGTCATAGGAAGTTTGAAAAATAATATTGGTTCAAATCGAATTTTTTAGATACTTGTTTTGGTCCTAGAAGAAAAAATGTTTTTTTTTCATTCAACTTATTAATAATATTGTAGCCTGGAACACAACCAATTTATCGAGGGAGATGTACGTCTTTGAACTCTTTAGTTTATAAGAGAGATGGTCTTCGAAATCTTTTTTTCGTTTTAATAAAATAACCACCAACCAATGCATCAACTTAGTTAGGTTGGTTTATTGGGTAATGGCACTTTACACCTATTACTCAGCTAGGTTGACACTGCATTTGCATGATGGGATTTTTTTTATTAATATGATAACATCAATCATCAATAAATTTGTTTTTGAACTTCGATGTTACAATGACTAACAAGTGTTGATTGGTATTTTGAAATGCCAAGATTATTTGCTATGTACTAAGTTGATTAACCAAACAAAGCATGATCAAATCATTACTCGTACTTTTTGGAAAAAAAAAGTCATTTTATTTATTTTTATCTAGAATTAAACTCCTTTTCTTAGCACCACAGACGACTCTAATATTAATAAACTTGCAACTCATTTATGATTTGTAATACTTTCTAATCATACCCTAATTAATTTTTCGTTTGAAGTTCAAAAATTCAGCACATGGGAATCGTGTTGCTAAGCGTTGGCTTGACCGTCTCATTCGGTGTCTAGTCTCAATGGAAGGGATTCTAATTTTCCAGATTTTGTGATAGCACCTATATTTCTAGCATATATTTCTTGATAAATTGAATTACTTTTCCTTTCGAAAAAAAAAAGGTTCGAAAATCCTTTTTTTTTTCCTTTTCGGGAAGAGTATATGTGCTCCTTACGAAATTTCATATTGTAATTAGTTGCTTGTAATAAACAATTATATTTGGATAAGCATTTTTGTTTTTATGTTTCACATTTCACAGCATTTTCAACATATTTATAAATTTTGGTTGAAAAAATAATTTTCAGTACAAGCAAGTATCGACGAATCTGGAAACATCTTTTGGTAGGGGCAAATTACATACTATAGATTTAAATAAAAATTAACAAATTTATAATATATATGAAATTAAGTAATAATGTGAAAAATCGAAAAAGGAAAAACAAAATATACCTCTAAATTATTTAAATTATAAAACGTCAGCAAGAAGTCTATAATCAAATTTGCATATTCGTGCCCTAATTCAATTATGGAAACCATGCACATTATTGTCCTATTAATTTAAAAAACATGAAAAGTACCACGATATATTCTAAATTTAGAAGAAAAAGAAAGGTCTATATTATGTTTGCATATTAGTGTCCTAGTCGTTGACTATACCTCAGTTCTAGAAGAAAGTTGATATTTAGGGACGGGAGTTTCGTCCAACAAGTTAAGATTTTGTCCTCTATACTACCTTGACAATGTTACATTTCGTCCCTAAGTTATTCTAGACAGAAAATGAATTCGTCTCTAAAACTCATGGTATTATGGGCGCTTTTTGTTCTCATCCCCAATAAAAAAAAAAAAACTCGAAAGAACGTGCGAGTCTTAATCTTGAGTGAAAAGCAAATTTGAGTTGATACATTCATGCCATCATCCCAACATTCTCTTCAGGAATATCTTTAGGGCATATTAAAATATTTTTTTTGTGTGTTAAAATAATGGCTTCATGCATGTGTTCCTCTGATGAACTATTTATTTTGTCGTTCGTAGTCCCTGTTCTTTAAAACTATATTGTATCTGCACTTAAACTTATTTTCATGCCTGTATTTGATCTTCCATTTAACAAACTATTAGTGTTTTTACACACTCTCCGTTTGAAAGTACTTAAATGTCATAACTTTTCTTGGTAGATAAATTATAATTAAGCATTTTTTTCTCTCTTTTTTTTACTTGTCTCTTTTTTTTTAAACTTCTATATTTATTTATTATTAATCTCACAAAAGGAAAAATTAATCCTCATAATAATTATAAAATATTTAGATGCCCTTGAGATTTAAACACAATACCTCTTAATTTTAGATGTGAATGTTTACTAACTGAATTATCCAATTTCAACATTTATCTCTTTTTTTATCACATAATTTCTCAACATCTTAAGTTTTTATTATTGTCAAGAGAAAAAAAGAATGGACAAAAAAAGTAGGTACGACAAAGAGAAACAATATTGTTAAACTTTTTTAAAAAAAATTGTATCAGCTGCCATTTGAACATCTAACATTTTGTTGTAAAGAGAAAAATTATGACATTGACCTTAACGGAAAGTGCAAACGCACACTAACAATCTACCAATGGAGGACCAAATACAAATATAAAAATAGGTCTAGGGGCCAAATTTAATATTTTAAAGAGATAGCCGGATAGGTTAGAAATCAACAAAAATAAATAGTTGAAGGTCCTACTTCATTAATCCTAAATTAATGTTGTAAAAATAGGACGAGTCGTTCAAATGATTACTTAATATTGGTCTCTCTTTTTGTTAAGATAACTGCATTTTGATTTTTTTAATGTGGTCACTAAAATTTCAATCTTATAACGAAGTAGTTACTTTTCATTGTCTATCTCAGCTCTAAAATTATTACTGAACTTTGTTATATTTTCAGCATAATTACTAAAACTTTTATCTATCTTTTTATATATTCATTAGAACACAATTTACTAACGAGAATAACTAATTTAAAATAAAATTGATATTAAGTGATCATATCAAAAAAAAAAAAATCAATTACCTTATTGAACAAAACTCCCTGAGGTATGCTGTATTTTTCATTGTGGTCCACAAATTTAGAAATTAGCCACTCCGTTCTCTTGTTCCTAACTCCGTTAATTAAATATAACGAAAATATGATGTGACACATGGATATTTTTGTGTCATTAAATTCTTAAAATTAGTAGGCTCATGTGTCACGTCAGATTTTCGTTATATTTGACTAACGGAGTTAGGAGCGAAGAACTAGAGTGGCTAATTTCCAAATTTGTAAACCGAAATGAAGAATATACTAAATCTCAGGGACCACCATAGATTTCTCCCTATTAAATAAGACATCTAAATCAAAGTTTGAATAACCGATTTATCCTCTAATTAAGATCATATCCAAGATGCTAGTAGTAGTGGAGCCAAAAATAAACAGACGTGGGGTTCGTACTAGGATGGACTAAAATGAATTTTTTTTGTGACAAAAAATGTGCCAATATTAGGATACAATAAAATTACATTAAAGACGGTTAAAAATATAAAAATGAGTACAAATCAAGTGACACTAGTCTTTGTGATGCGAGATAATTGATTTTATTTTTATACACAACAACCTACCAAATTGAATATAAATAAGTATTAAGTTTCAATTAAATTGCAAAAAAAAAAATCAACAAATTGAGGAATGAGCTACTGAAATTGCAGCTACTGAACCCATTTCCCCCCCTTTTTTTCTTTGAATCCGTCACTAATTCAACAATTTAAGAATTCACAATCGGGGGTATAGGCGTACCTCGGACCTCCAGTGGAGTCGATCGACTCCGTCCGACTCTACCTGTCACGACCCGACATAAGCACGCAGTCGTCCGTAAGCAATATCTGATAATTAATGGACTTCCAATCACTAAGTCTAAAAGTTAAAGTTTGGGTTACTTAAGTAATTAAGTCCTTATACTTATAAACATTTTAATCGCTATACACTTATCCAATGTGGGAACATAGAGCTGTTGCACAATAGGTTACTTAATCTGTTAGTTTCAGCTGCCTGCTTTGGTAGGATGCTACAATTCTTAGCCCATAGGTTTGCGACGTCCACGTCGCCTGGACTTCCAATCACGATGCCCAAAATCTCTCTCGTGTTTTGTCAGTGTGAGATTTGCCTATACTCAACCTACTGATCTGGGATTTGTCTAGCCTAAAATCTCTCCCGTATTTTGTCGGTGTGGGATTTGTTTATACTCAACCTGTCGATGTGTGATTTGCTTAAACTCAAGGACTTTCTCCCAACTCCTGAGGTTTGCCCCACTATCGCCACCAGTTGAGATTTGTCCCACCACCATTCAAGTTTGCACGCGAAGTAGCTCTAATACCATAATTGTCACAACCCGGCATAAGCACGCAGCTGCTATCTGACAATGAATGGGCTTCTAACTGTTAAACCTAAAAATTCAAGTTTGAATTACTTAAGTAATCAAATCCTTATACTTATAAAATAAACATTTTCATTCTTATATACTTATTCAATGTGAGAATATATAGTTATTGTACAATAGATTACTTGATCTGTTAATTTTGGCTACTTGCTTTGGTAGAATGCTACACCTCCCTCCCTTCGCCACGGGATGTTAGAGTTAGCATTTATCATGACACCTTCACAGTTGGGACCAAAGACATGGCTAAACTCTCTAAAACACCCAGCAAATATACAGATTTTTCACTACTAAACAACTTGTTTCAAACTATGGCCATTTTGTTTGAAAATTGGACACCTCTCATATATCTAGAATAAGATAAAGATAGGTTAGATTCTTATTCTTCTTTTTTGGCAAGAGAGAGGTTGGATTCTTATTAACAATATATTTTAATTAATTGTTTGTCATTATCTTGAGATTAAAAGCACTACCGTACTGAGACCAATAGAGGAACAACAACTACGGTGCTATGAATACTTTGCCCACTTTTTTGTGCTAATATCGTTGAGTAGTTAAAACCTACCATTGATTTTCTGACCTCATCTTTGACTCTTATAAACCTATTTCTCTTCCGAACGCACTTTGCACGCATTTATTGTCTTATTAGCTTCAATAACGCGGTTTTGTTTACCACTACAATGGAGTAACACTTACTCTTCTTTAGTTAGTGTTTTGAATATTAAAAATCTTTAAAAACTCAAATAAAGAATCATCAAAAATTATGGTGGAGCGATAAAAAAAATTTGTTCAAGTCTCAAATAGAAAGAAATTTCAAAAGTTAGCCCGATTCGAATTTGTCAAATATCAAAAATATTTGAATATTAGATGATTTAGTAAAAAAATTTGATAAAAAATTTTGCTGCCGCGAATTTCTACTCAACTCAAACTAAATTAATCAAATATCAGAAAAAAAAAATCTAAACAACAGATTATTAATTAATTTAAAATAGAACAAAGTGGTTTTGAACACTTTAAATCCTCATTCCCATTATCAACACCTATCTTCTATCATCTATGGCTGTGTATACATATGTACATAGCATCTACTATTAAACGTGGATTATATGCTTCTTAATTGGATACAACTAGTGCTAGTTGGATTCAAATCAAGAAATCTTATTTCAAGCACTTCAGGCTAACACCATATTAGGTACTTGATGAGAACTTCTGTGTTTATATTAAATATTGCACCAAATGCAATCTATTGTCTCACAATGAGACTGAATATACTAGCTAGCTAGTGAGACTAATAAAAAGACCATTTCAATTATTTCATTACAATTTTGTTATATTTTTAAATTTTTTTTAACAAAGATCAACAGTAATTTCCCACCTCCCCGGATGACTCGAATCCACGACTCAACGGGTTGTAAATGAAGCGTCTTACAACTTGAGTTGCGCTTCGTGGTCTTACAATTTTGTTATATGTTCAGTTATAAAAATTCACTACTCTTATTCGTTATTTTATATAAATAGTTACAATACAAATAATGATAATCCACCTAACACCACTAAATTTCAATGGTCGAC
>CAODLS010189842.1:0-11318 GCA_948243855.1 Flueggea neowawraea | reverse complement strand
AGCTGGAACTTGTGCAGCAGGTAATTGCTACCCAGGGCGTTTCGGAGGATGCTCTTAAGGACGAACTAGCTGCTCATGAACGTCTAGATCTTTGTCTTCGGCAACGTGAGCAGTTCTGGAGAGACAAAAGCAGAGTCAAATAGTTGTAGGCCGGTGATCACAAAACTGCTTTTTTCCATGGCTATCACTCCAGAAGAAAAGCCAAAGCTGGTATCTTGGGTCTGAATATTGAAGGGGAATTTGTAGAAGACAGAGTTCAGATTCAAAATCATGTGGTTGATTACTACCAAGAACTTTTTGCAGAAAGGGAAGAAGTTTTACCTTGGACAGATGTGAACGTAATTATCCCTTCTATGGTTACTGATGATGAGAATGCGATCTTGTTGAAAACTCCATCTCCAGAAGAAATTCGCTTAGCTGTTTTTGCTATGGATAGTGACAGTGCTCCGGGCCCTGACGGTTACAATGGTGTATTCTATAAAACTTAATGGGATATCATTCATAATGAGGTCTGAAGGCAGTTCAGTTCTTCTTTAATTCTGGATCTATATAAAGAGGCTTTAACTCTAGCAACATGGTACTGATTCCTAAAATGGATGGTGCAGTGGATATAACATCTTTTCGACTAATAGTGTTAAGCAATTTTGCTTACAAAATAATTAGCAAAATCATCGCAGACCTTCTCGCGCATATAGCCACTAGAATTGTCTCAAACCAGCAGTTCGATTTCTTGAAGGATCGGACCATTAGTGATTGTATTGGTATGGCCTTCGATGGAGTTAATTTGCTTGATAAGCGTGTCTTTGGAGGGAAGATGACCTTAAAAGTTGACATTACTAAAGCTTTTGATTCCATGTCTTGGAATTTTATTTTATCTGTTTTGCAGGACTTCGGTTTTGCACCTGAGTTTTGTAATTGGATTCTAACTATCTTGAAATCTGCTAAGCTATCTATTCTCGTTAATGGAGAGACATGTGGTTATTTCTCTTGTAGTAGAGGGGTACATTAGGGGGACCCTCTATGCCCTTGACTTTTCTGTTTGGCAGAAGATTATTTAAGTCGCAAGATCTCTAGCTTGGTGGAAAATGAGTCTTACCCCGATGAATTGTGGTCGGTATCGATTTCCTTCTCATTTTCTATATGTTGGTGATGTTCTTATTTTCTGTAAGGCTACAGGGATAATATCAGAACCTTGAACAAGCTTTTCAATGACTATGGCATGGTTTTTGTTGTGTCTAAGCTTATTTTTGTAATACGAATTAAATAAGGGTATAATACTTTGCCGTCCCTGAGATATAGTGCAATCTCCTCTGCGGTTCCTACATTTTGAAAAACTCCTTTGCGGTCCCTAGCAGGGACCGGAGAGGAGCTATTCAAGTACCGCATAAGAGCTTTTTTAGGGACCGTAAATGATTTTTTCATGGATCACAGAGTGTCAAAGAGATTTTTTAAAACTCAAGGACCAAAAAAAGATTACACTATACCTCAGGGATGTCAATGTATTTAACCCATTAAATAATTATTCGACTAATTAATAATACGACTCATGTAATAATTCTGGAATAAGAGTTATGTCTTCATGAAAATTATTAAATTATTATTATTTTTTGTATCGAATCTTCTGAGATGCATGACTGTTTGCCCTGTTATTTATTTTGATAAAATATATTATATTCTAAATAGTTGGTATTGATGTTTAGCATCTATTTTTGTAATAAATGATCTGCTTAAAAACAAATTTAATTTTATAAATATCTGTCTATTAGCCTGCTTGTTTGCTACCATACATTTAAATTCTAAAATTGATATTTTATTCTTATAGTATTATTTTCATTTATATCTGTATTTAATAGGCTAAGATATGTTCGATAAATACTTGTCAGCCTTGTATGTTTGACTGCTTCTGTGTCTCGGGTATATGAAAAAGGTGTTATTTTATTTTTACTTTTATTTTATGTTATAAATATGTTCTCTGTAGTACTATATATTAGGCCAGTGGTACATCCACCACTACTTGTCTGCTTTTGCATTTCTGAATTCTGTAAATATTTACTTTTAATTATTCTTATTTGTCACACTTACGCCACGAGGATAAACGTGGCCTTTGGTATACTATTGTTTCTGGAAGGCCTAGTTACCAGGTTAATATGGTAACTCGTGTGTCCAACGCAAGCACAAGTGATTTATTATTTGGTGGCAATAGTCCACATTCTTGATTATGTTTGTTTCTGGTGGCAGAAGTCCACATTCGATTCTGTATCTGAATTTTTCACCGTTGTCCATTTTCTTTTGGTACAAGATGATGTATATTTGGATATAATAAATTTGTTAAGTTCGTATTATTGCTAACTTTCTTGTAGTATATTGTATTGTAGTCTAGCGGGATATATCTTGCAGGAGCCTGTGGAGTGCAATGCTCGCAGATATACTCTTTGATAAGTTCTGTCTGATTTAGCTTGAGACCCTTAGGGTGACGAAGTACTATTTTGAACCCTAAGGGTGTTAGCTGATACCCCATTTGAGTCGAATACTGTGTAGACTCTTAAGGATGCTAGTTTATTCTGATATGATCTTGTCAACGTAGTTCCAATATAATAAAGGTGTATAATCAGTGATTATCAGATCTGTCTAATCTGCATTTTTTTTAGGTCGTAGGGATTAAAATGTAATTTTGTAAAAGTTAGGGGACCAAAGTGTAGTTTTACAAAAATGTCTGATTTTCGAGACAAGGCTGTTAGATCTTTGATCGGAATAGGTTTCTCGATGTCGTGCCAGCATCTTCATCTGCATTTGCATTTCGTGCATTTTGTACTTCAACAGTACCTGCGTTGTTAGTGATATGTCCTAACTCAATCATATGAACATTGTCATTTATATTGCTATTTAATAAATATGAACATTTCCTTTTGGCATATATATATATATAATCATGTTATTTAGTAATGCATTAACTAGATGATATTATTTATGAATAGTTGATTGTGTCTTATGCCATCAAGTACGTGACTTCATAGTAAAATCTTAAGATAAAAGAATGTTATTCTAAATGGTCCCTATTGTGGAAATAATAATGAAGCAAGATTAGTATTCACTTTGAGAGATGATCATGTTTTACTGATCATGAATATGGCATGTTACTGAGAACATAGATACATGTTGGGAATATGATATTGGACTGACCCGCTATGAGAAATAATTCATGGAATATTTCGTCACTATTTCTTATTGCAGTAGTAATATTTGAGTCCTTTGATCTGAATTCACCATAGATTTCTACATGAGGAGCTTTATGTTTTAATATATTTTAACATTGTCTGTAACAAGATGGTAATATAAGCTATAAATGGGCATACAGTAAATCATATGGAGGAATGTGAGTGATAGTGAAGGAATTTTCCCCGCTCTTATTTGAGTGAGGTGTCTCTTGGCCACTTTACAAGTAGGACTGATGAAATACATCACCATTCTCGAATGAAACTGATAGGGGTTAGCAATAACATTTGTTTTGGCCAGTCTACTTGGGTATCAATAAATTTTTGATTAAGCTTTATAAAGATGATGTGATCCATGCTTTATGAGTAATTGAGATATTGCGTGGCAAAAGGATTAAATATTGAATCATGTTTTAGGTTTTGTCGAGTCATTGAATTCGCTCAAGTTGGATAGTTATAATGTCTTGATAGAGCACACTTATGACTTGTGGGCCTAAATGGTAATTTGGGCCTACTGCCAATATTGAGCAGACCTACAAGGTTACACACTAGAACGAACTATGCTATATATCTTGCTATTATTTTATGCAAAATAATTTCTTTTTAAAATGGTTTTAAAATAAATTTAAATTCGTTTGACTTAGTCAAAATAGTTTGTTTGACTTAGTCAACAAAAGAAAGAGTTTATTTAACTTAGTCAAAATAAGCAACGCATTTGACTTAGTCAACTAAAAGGGAGTTTGACTTGGTCAACAAGGAAATTAGTATTTAATTTATGAAATAAATGTTGAGCTGGCCAAATTTATATTTATTTATGAAAAAAATATAGGGTCAAATTTGATTTATTAATTATTGAATAAATCTTAAAGTGGTCTATCATGGTTAGACTAGAATAAACGAATTCTTTTAAGACAAGAATTAGGTCTTCTAGTAAGACAAGAATTAGGGTTTGCTAGAGTTTATAAATAAGCCTCTAAGCACATTCTAATTACACTTGTCCCTCCACCTTATTTAAACAAGAGAGAAAATATTGGCAAGGTTATTTAAGAGTGTCCTCAAGACGGTGCTAGCACACCAATCTGAATTCATTTCATTCGTGTGGATACTAGTAGAGGACATTCGATCCTACAACGTCTTAGACCTAATTCAACATCATCTCATTATTCTGGTTTCTTAATCCGTTTTATCATATTGCTTGGATCCTCAGTGGAATTCATTGACAAAATTTTTATTTTCGCTGCATGTATGTATGTCATGGATTCCAATAGATGTCACATTTCTGATATTTTCTGGTATATATATATGCTTTTTAGCTTCCTGTTCACGCCAAAAAGACCAGCTGCCTACCAGTGATTCGTGATTGGACCATTCAACATGGATATCTAGGTGAGTGGGGTAGAAGCTTCAAATACATAGGTTGTGTCTTCAACTTTATATATTTTTTGCTGTGTTTGGACTTATTTCTGTAATACAGATTAAATAATCATTCGACTAATTAATAATTTGATTTATATGATAATTCTAGAATAAGAATTTTGTCCTTCTAAAAATTATAAAATTATTATTATTTTTTGTATCGAATCTTCTAAGAAGCATGATTGTTTGCTCTGTTATTTATTCTGATAATATATATTATATTGTTAGTGTTAAATAGTTGGTATTGATATTTAGCATATATTTCAGTAATAAACGATCTGATTGAAAACAAATATAATTTTGTAAATATATGTCAGTTAACCTGCTTGTCTGCTGTCGTACATTTAAATCCAAAATTTGCTATTTTACTCTTATTGTATTATTTTCATTATATATCTGTATTTAATAGGCTAAGATATGTTTAGTAAATACTTGTTTTCATCGTATGTTTGACTGTTGTATCTGATCTTTAAAAAAAAAGTGTTATTTTAGTTTGACTTTTATTTTATGTTACAAATATGTTCTCTGAAGTATTGTATATTGGGCCAGTGGTACATCCAGCATTACTTGTCTGCTTCTGCATTTCTAAATTATGCAAATATTTATTTTTAATTATTTTGATCTATGACACATGCGCCGCGGAGGTAAAAGTGGCCTTTGGTATACCAATGTGTTTTGGAATGCCTAGTTACCAGGGAAATATGGTAACCCATGTGTCCAAGAAAAGAACATGTAGTTTATTGCCTGGTGGCAATATTCCACATTCTTGATTCTGTCTGTTTCTGGAGGCAGAAGTCCACATTCGATTCTATTTCTGAATTTTGCACCCACGTCCATTTTCTTCTGATATGATATGATATATGTTTGTATATAATAAATTTGGTAAGTCTGAATTATTGATCATTTCTCCGTAGTATATTGTACCGTAGTCTAGCGGGGTATATCTTGATGGACTCACGGACTGTAATGCTTGTCAAAATACTCTTTGACCAGTTCTGTCTGATTCAGCTTGAGACCCTTAGGGTGATAGAGTGTTATTTTGAGCCCCTAAAGTTGCCAGCTAATAGCCCTTTTGAGCCAAGTACCCTGTAGGCTCTTAAGGCTTCTAGTTTATTTCTGATAAGATCTTGTCAGCACAATTCTAATATAATATGGGAGTATGATAAATGATTATCAAATCTGTCTAGTTATGTGATTGTTAGTGGGATAGATGTATATAGGACTTTGTATAATTAGTGTAATATGAATTTGCATGTATGCATTTAGCATGTCCTATCTATCTTCTTTTGTATGTATGTATGTATGTATGTATGTATGTATGTATGTATGTATGTATATATATATATCATGTTTGACTGTAAGTTGTCCGCCATTTTTGCAAAATGTTTTTCGCAATGGATATTTTTTTGAATTATTGTTAGTATATATATGAGTATATATTATTAGTATCTGAAAACATATGAGCATGTGATAATTTTCTTAAACACTTTCAAAACAACTTATGTGAGCCCCAGAGGTGATGTGGAGTGTTATTTCCTTACTGAGTTTAGGTGATTTTATTGACAGCAACCCTTTGACATTCAACATTCAATGAGGTATTCTAAAGTAGTAGTGAGTGCCCTTTCGTTCAGGTACCAGTTATTTGTTATGCTAGTTGCTCCACACTAGGATACTTGTGGGTAGTTGGTTTAGATTAATATTTTGTTAACTGATTTCATTTAGGAATGATTAATATATATTTTTTGTTACACTTATTAACTTTTATATGTATGATAATGGATTTATTAAATTGGGTAGGATTTTTGTTCTTTCGAGGCTTGTTCGGGATGGCCCGAGCCTATGGTTCGGTTCGTCTCGTTTGCTTGTCATGGTCTGATCTCAGGTCGTGAGACTATAGGAAACTGGAACACCATGCAAACATATAATGTTGCTAGTCCTGCTCCATAAGTCATTTTAATAGGGATGAAATGTTCTGACTTGGTTAATTGGTCAACGATAACCCAAATAGAGTCATACCTAGAAGATGTCTTCGGTAATTGTTAAACCAAGGGTGATTAAATTACAAGTCCCTTTAGGTTTTGATGATGAACAAATTGGTGTTTGGTAATTAGATGATTTTTTCACTCTGTTAATGGCTCACTCGAGTAAGCAAGTGATTCATTCGAGTAACATTTCACCCAGTTTATTTCATTCGAGTAACCCAAGTCCTCACTTGAGTAATCATACTTCCAGATGAAAATTGGTTGAAGAGTCGCACTCAAGTAACCCGATGAGTCACTCGAGTAATCGACCACCTATATCACTCGAGTAACATATTGAAGTCCACTTGAGTAATCCATGTGCCATATCACTCAAGTAATCAAGGAACGTTAATCGAGTAGCATTTTTGAAGCATCAGTGTTGAAAAACATACTCGAGCAACAAAATTCATCACTCGAGTAATTCAATCGACCAATTGAGATGAAGAATATCCTCTCACTCGAGTAACAATTTGGTCACTCGAGTAATCAATTGAAGACAACATAATTATACCTTGGACTGACAAAACATAGTTCAAATGTCGAATGTATTTGGCCCCTAAGTTAGAATGAAAGCTCACTCGAGTAACACAATATAGTCACTCGAGCAACACATGTGAAGATCGATTTTTTAGAAACAGCTCACTCAAGTAACATGAATTGCTTACTTGAGTAATGTACTATGTCAGAGGCATTTAATGCTCGGCTGCTCTATCTCACAATGGCTCTAATCAACCCCTCAACGACTCTTTGGAAATGAGAAGATATAAATACATCAAAAGGACTTCATAAAAGGTTAAATAACACTTGAGAATTAATTCCTAACAACAACCAGCATCAAAACCTTGATTTTCTCTCTTATTGACACAAATTGTTGTCATTATTGCTTGTATCATTAGTTCATTTTATTGATTGGTGAGTATTTGTAAACATATTTTAAGAGTGATTGTGAGTGGGATCTATGGTAGATCCTTAGGTTGGTTTTTATTCATGAACCAAAATAAAGAACATTGTAAGAGTTCTCACTTGGCTAGAAAGTGAAGTTGTAATCTTGTGAAGATTAATAGTAGAAATCTTAAATGGTGATACTTAGGTAGTGGATGTAGGCATCGATTTAGCCGAGCCACTATAAATTCTTGGTGTTCTTTCATTACTTGCAATTATTTTCAGAGAAAATTCAAAGCTACTCATACCATACTATTCAACCCCATTATAGTGTGGTTATTGAGTCTACAATTGGTATCAGAGATTGGGCTCTTATTTTTAGTGGCTTAACATCTGAATAGTCAAATATCTGGGATGTCTTTGAATATTCGAACACACACCGAAAGTCATGCGGTAACTTGTCCTCCTTTCTTTGATGGCTCCAACTTCAACTCTTGGAAGAAAAAGATGAATATCTTCATTCAATCCTATGATATCAAAACTTGGAAGGTAATTCTACTAGGTCCCAAAATTCCAAAGAAAGGAGATGGATCACTCAAGGAATACAAAGATTTATATGAAGATGATTGGAAGAAACTTCACACCAACTCCAAAGCAACTCAACTCTTATGTTGTGCCTTGAATCAAGAAGAGCACAATAGAATTTCATGTTGTGAAAATGCTAAGGATATTTGGGAGATGATGGAAGTGAACCACTCAAGTCAAAGAGACAAATATCAATATGCTTCTACATGACTATGAGTTATTCACTATGAAAGATGAAGAAAGCATTTCCAACATGCTTGATAGATTTACGAAAATCACAAATGGCATTGCTTCTCTTGGAAAACCAATCTCGGGTAGTGATAAGGTAAAGAATATATTTCATTCATTGCTTAAAGAATGGGATGTAAAGGTGACCACTATTACGGAATCAAAAGACTTGAACACTATAGAGTTTAGTACTCTCATTGGTTCCTTCATTAACTATGAGATTGTACTAAAATCACGAAGTTCCAAGGTCAAACCAAAAGAGAAGAATTTGGCCTTTAAATCCAAAGAGGTAAGTAATGATGAAGAAGAAAGTGAAGAGGAGAAACTTGCTCTTTATTCCAAGAACATTAGGAGTTATTAGTCTCTACTACAAAGAAGAAAGAGGAATCTTAAAAAGGGAACAAGAGATGATTACAAGAAGAGTTCATCCTACCAGAAAAAGAGTGATGATTCTTATTACAAATGTTGAAAATCGGGTCACTATGCTAAAGATTGTAAAGTTCCCACCTCTATATCACAATACGAGAGGAGCAAGAAGAAAGAGGTCCTTGTTGCTACATGGAGTGATGAGGAAGATGATGACGAGGTCAAGGAGGAAGTCAACCTTGCTCTTATGGTTCAAAGCTCCTCCTCAAGTGATGAGGAGGATAATGAGGTAAACAATTCTTCTCATAAAGAACTTGTTGTTGCATTTGAATCATTGAACCATGATTATGAAGAAATGTTTAAAGTCAACAAGTTTTGACAAAGAAGAACAAATCTTTAGAAATTGATAATGATGCCTTATTAGAAAGGATTAATGATGCTTTATTGATCACTCATATTGCTTAAATGAACAACAAAAATTGAAAGATGAAATTGATAGGATTCAAAAGGAATTTTCATATGTTGTTAACAATTTTTCATATGGCAATGAAAAGGTTAAAAAATTTCTTTCATTACAAAGATTTTCATTGTCTAAATGTGGTCTAGGATGTGATCATTTTTTTAGAGAATCATCTTTGTTAAGCAAGTTTTCAAACAAAAGTAAATATGATTCTTTGAACTGAGGATTGCCTAAATGTACTAGATGTTTGAAGGTTGGACATATTTCATATTCTTGCATGAGTTTGAGGAGGACCATCAAGGTCAAAAAGATGTGGATTCCTAAATGAACCATTCTTCAAAACTTGGTCCATGTGACTAACTCAAAAGGACCTAAAGTTGCTTGGGTACCATTGAAATAAAACAAAATTGCTTTTTGTAGGTGCAAGTCAAGAATATAGTATCCTCAAGCATGTGGTATATTGACAGTGGGTGCTCAAGGCACATGAGTGAAGACAAGAGCTTATTTGTTGAGGTCAAAATGAAAAATCATGGACATGTTACATTTGGTGACAACAACAAAGGTAAGATAATTGATGTTGGTAAAGTGGGTAAGGAACCTTTGCCAACCATTGATAATGTTTATTTGGTTGACGGGTTGCAACACAACTTGCTTAGTGGATCTTAATTGTGTGACATGGATTATGATGTTAGATTTGAATCATCACATTGCACGATTTTAAAAGATGATAAAATTGCATTTTTTGGTTTTAGGCATGGAAAAATATTTGTTGTGAACTTGCATGATGCATCTTCTTTTAATGAAAAATGTTTGATGTCTTTAGATGAGAATGCATTTTTGTGGCATAGAATACTAGGTCATACTCCATTGCCTTTGATTTCAAAACTTGCTAAAGATGATATTGTTAGAGGTTTACCAAAGTTACGTTTTAAAAATGAGCATATGTGTGAACCATGCATTAGGGGTAAACATACTAGAGGTTATTTTAAACCAAAGAAAGAGATTTCTACGTTTAGGATTTTAGAACTTGTGCATATGAATTT
Organism: Flueggea neowawraea; assembly: GCA_948243855.1. NCBI lineage: Eukaryota > Viridiplantae > Streptophyta > Magnoliopsida > Malpighiales > Phyllanthaceae > Flueggea > Flueggea neowawraea. Next base: position 1,105 of record CAODLS010189842.1, on the reverse strand, counting down.
GATTGGACCATCTAGACATGTTAGCTTAGGTGGAAAATTATAAACCTTGGTGATTGTTGATGATTTTTCTAGGTTTACATGGGTTAGATTCTTTGCTAATAAAAGTGACACCTTTAAAGAGTTTCCTAAGTAGTGTAGATTGGTTAGAAATGAAAAGAACACATCTATCATTTCCATTAGAACCGATCATGGAGGATAATATGAGTCCAAACCATTTGAAGATTCGTGTGACAAGCATGAAATTGAGCATAATTTTTCGGCACCAAGAACTCCAAAAAAAATGGTATGGTGGAGAGGAAGAATCAAACCTTGGAAGAGATGTGTAGAATAATTCTAAATGAGTATGATCTTCCAAAATATTTTTGGGCTAAGGCTATGGACACTGCTTGCTATATCATCAATCGAGTTCATCTAAAAAGGGACCAAATGAAAACTCCTTATGAAATATGCAAAGCTAAGGAAGCTAACATTTCTTATTTTCATCCATTTGGTATTAAAGTGTTCATATTGAATAATGAAAAAGATAACTTATGAAAATTTGATGCTAAATCGGATGTAGGAATTTTCCTAGGTTACTCCACGAATAGCAAAGCTTATAGGGTGTTTAATTCTAGAACTAGAGTTGTTGAGGAATCAATTCATGTTAAATTTGATCATATGATCTCACCCGTGAGAAAGGAAGTTGTTGATGATGATGTAGGTATCTTGGAAAAGAGTGATACTCATGGCATTCAAAAAGGCTTGGAGGAGCTAAACATTAATGAAGAATCCATTAAAAAAGATTATGCTTCTGCTTCACTTCTAAAAGATTGGGCAAAAGACTCAAGTAATCAATTGAAGACAACATAATTATAACTTGGACTAACAAAAACATAGTTCAAATGTCGAATACCTGTGGTCCCAAAAGTCAGAATGAAAGCTCACTCGAGTAACACAAGATAGTCACTCGAGTAACACATATGAAGATTGATTTTTTAAAGATAGCTCACTCGAGTAAGGTACTATGTCAGAGGCATTTAATGCTTGGCTGCTTTATCTCACAACAGCTCTAACCAACCCTTCAACGACTCTTTGGACATGAGAGGCTATAAATACATCAAAGGGA
>CAODLS010189790.1:0-12809 GCA_948243855.1 Flueggea neowawraea | reverse complement strand
TTCAGCTTGCATGGATAGGATCCAAAATTTGTCTTGTAAAGCTTCATCAACTTTCTTTGGTACCACCTGAGAGATAAATGCAAAATTTGCAGTAAGTTGCAGGGCTGATCTGGTGGCGACTCCTTTTGACATGTCTCCAATAATGACATTTTTAGTGTGAGATTTTGCATATCTCCATTCTTTTGGCAATTCTCTTGTTTCCTCATCTTTGTGGTCATCTTGCTTGGGTTTATGAATCTCTTCTTGCTGATTAGTGATGGTGAGGTCCTTGAGTCTTTCATTAACACCTAATCTTTCTTCATCATCATCATCAACACTTCTGGATATAAGATTGTTAGATTCATCGAAAATAACATGAACAGATTCATCTACCTTCTCAAGCCTTTTGTTGTAGACTCTATAAGCTTTACTAATGGATGAATATCCAAGGAAAATTTCCTCATCATATTTGGAGTCAAATTTTTCTAAGACTTCTTTTTCATTGTTGTGGACATAACATCTACAACCGAATGCATGAAAATATGATATGTTTGGTTGTCTACCCTTCCACAACTCATAAGGGGTTCTTTTAAGTATGGATCGAATATATGCCCTATTCACTATATAGCATGCGGTGTTAACCGCTTCAACCCAAAAATACTTGGGGAGGTTGTTTTCATTAAGCATAGTCCTTGCAATGTCCTGAAGAGTCCTATTTTTCCTTTCAATAACTCCATTCTATTGAGGAGTCCTTGGAGCAGAAAATTCATGATTAATACCATGCTCCTCACAATAGGTCTCAAATGGCTCACATGCAAACTCACCTTCTCTATCACTTTGAATGGAATTAATAGCATACCCTTTTTCATTTTGAACTTTCTTGCTATATGACTCAAATGCATGAAATGCTTCATTTTTGTGAGCAAGAAAGAATACTCAGGTGTATCTAGAGAAATCATCAATGATGACAAAACAATATGCCTTCCCACCTAGACTTAAGGTGCTCATGGGACCAAATGATATTTTTACTATGAAATGAAGATTTTGAATGTTTTCCCATGACACATGCATTACAAACTAAATCTTTCTCATATTTGAGATTTGACAATCATTTGACTAAATCATGCTTGCTCAATTTTGAGATCATATGTATACTAGCATGTCCTAATCATTTATGCCACAACCAAGAATCATTATTTACAATAACTAAGCACTTTTCATTGAAGGATTTAGAATCACACAAATTAACACTATAAATATTATTTTGCCTAAAATCGGTGAATAGAATATCATTTTTTGAGTAAAAAATATTGCATTTTGTATATTCAAACACAACTTTGCAGTCTTTGTCACAAAATTGACTAATGCTCAACAAGTTGTGTTTCAAACCATCAACATGGAGAACATTATCTATAGTTGGATTAGGTGACTTACCAACCTTTCCTTCTCCCACAATTTTATCTTTGTTATTGTCTCCAAATGTAACATATCCATCATCTCTAGGTGTAATTTGTGAAAACGTCGCCTTGTCTCCAATCATATGATGAGAGCATCCACTGTCAAGGTACTATAGGTTCTTCTTTGTTTTTGCTCTCATGCATACCTACAAAGACATATTAACTTTTTGAAATTGGTACCCAAATTTTTTTGGGTCCTTATAAGTTAGCCTTAACTAGATTTGGTGTAAATGTCCCTTTTTGAACCCAGATTGTTTTAGTTCCAATGCTTCAAGTCAATCTCGACTTGCAAATATTTGCAGTATGTCCATTTTTACCACAGTATGTGCATGTTTTATCGTTGAATGTGCCTTGCTTCACAAAAATAGTTTTGGAAGATCTTTTTGCTGTAAAATGATTGTATCCTAAGCCATGTTTGGAGAGGGACTGTCTTTGAGATTCGAGAATATTATCAAGGTTCTCTTTCCCTTGCGTGAGCTTAGTAACAATGCGTGAAAATTTTTCAACTTCCTTTTTCAAACTTAAATTTTCTTCAATCAAAGTGTTGTTTTCTTTGTTTAAAACATCTACCTTTGCATTCAATTCATTTGAACTTTTCTTTAATGCAATTTATTAGATACCAAGTTTTTGAAATTCATCTTGTAATTCATCAAATGCATCATGCAACTCTTCAAAGGTATAATTTTCATTTACCTCATCTTCTTCATCGTTAGAGGATTCACTTTCTTTTGCCATTAGGCATAGGTTTTCCATTTCCTCGACTTCTTCATCTTCTTCTGAGTTGTTGTCGTCACTGTCACTCCATGTGGCCTTCATCGCCTTTCCCTTTTTCTTTTTGGAAAATTTGGAGTACTTCTTGGCAAGTGGGTATTCTTGCTTGACATGACCAGGTATGTTACATTTGTAACAAATAATTGTATTTACCTTCCTTGAATCCTTCTTTTGATCTTTTCTAAAATTTCTTTTTGACTCATCCTTAGACCTCTGATCATTGCTTCTCTTTCAAGGTTTGTTTTTTCTCATGAATCTTCTAAATCTTCTTGCATACATAGCCATTTCTTCATTGTCGCTGTCTTCTTTTTTCTCTTCTTTGGAATCTTCAACGATCTTAGATTTTAAGACCATTCCTTTTCTTCTTTCAATTTTTGATTCTTGTTTCTCATCTTCATGTAATCTCATTTCATGTGTGAGGAGTGATCCCAACAGTTCTTCTAAGGATAGAGTATTGAGATCTTTTGCTTCTAGGATTACATCTTTCTTTGATGCCCAAGATTTTGGCAGAGCTCGTAGAACTTTTCTTACAAGTTCTGAGTTTGAGTAAGTTTTGCCAAGAGCTTTTAAACCATTCAAGATATCATTGAATCTATCGAACATTACTTGGATGCTTTCTCTTTCCTTCATCTTGAATATCTCATATTTGTGGACTAAGAGGGACACCTTATTTTCCTTGACTTGCGATGTTCCTCCATATGTGACTTCAATTGTTCTCCAGATTTCATATGAAATAGAGCATTGTTGACCTTTATTGAACTGAGTTTTGCTTAATGCACAGAATAGAATGTGCATTGCTTTGTTGTTATAGCACACCATCTTTTTGTCATAATCAGTCTATTCTGGTTTAGGCTTCAGAACTTCAACTCCATCTACGGTTTTGTAGAGTGTGTAAGGACCAGTTTCTACTACATCCCATATTTCTTTAGCTTCACACTTCAGAAATTCTTTCATTCTGGTATTTCAGTAGACATATTCACTGCCATAAAAAAATGAAGCTCTGTTAATTGATAGATCCTCATATCTGGACATGTCTCCTAAGGATGCCATTTTGGATCTTCTTCTCAAGGTGGTTAAACCTTTGATATTGAGCACTAGCTCTGATACCAATTGAAATCCCAATATGGCAATCCAAGAAGGGAGTGAATTGAATTTCTTGCTAAAAATAAAATCTTTAAAAATCTTTTGCAAATATTCTCAAATTAAAACAGTAGCTAAATCCAAAACACTACCACTTAATAAAGAACAGAAAAGAAGTAAAATGATAGAGAAACAAAGCCCAATATTTATAGTAGTTCGGTCCTCTTTGACCTACATTCACTCCTCTAGTTCACTAGAGAGTTTGAATCCACTAGACTTCCTCACTTTCGGGTGAAGGTAAACCGTATAAAATCTCTTGTTTTTTTCAAGGTCACAAGACAACCTTCTACACCTTGCTTTTTGCTGGTCAAAACAAGAAAAACCACACTCCTTTGTTTTTAAGGTAACAAACAAAGCAAACCTATTCCTTTCTCAAGCTTTCCAAATAAAGCTTGATTATAATACTATTCTCAATTAAATGACAGTGTTGTTCGACCAACTTAGTGATAAAATAACAGATCAACAACTCAGTTGGTATGTAAGTATTCAAGAACAAAATAAGAATACAATGAGAAGATTTTCAAAGTTTTAGGCACTCTCAAGGATTGTTCTTTACCTTATGACTTGAAACGTCTATTTATAGGCATTCCTAAAAAACTAGTCGTTGTGGATACCAAAGCAGCCGTTGTGAGAGATGCAAAAATGATGAGATTAATGACGTCAATCCTTACTACGTGTGTGCCATGTGTACTGTGTACGTAGTTCATGGTTTTATCAGAGTACTATGTGCAACGATATTCCTTCTGTGTGCATAGGCCAAGTTCCAGTACCCATTGTTTTATATCAAGAAGTAACTACGTGCATATTACCTTTATCTGTGTACGCAAAGCTTGAATGCTGTGTGCGTTGTACTCAGTGTTGCGTACATAGTCGAGTCTTCAATGGTTATGTCTTTGATCTTCCTCGTGATTATGTCAAAAGATATTCAAAATTTCAAAAATCGAGGAGCGTATGTCATTTGTCAGGTAATACATCTCACTTTTGTTGTGACGTCTCTGCGATTTGATTCTCTGTTCGTGACTCACTGTTCTGATGCTTTCTGAATTCACGTCAGAGAATATTTCCATTGGTATTCTGACAACCTGTAACAGATTTTGGCGTTTTTCAGTCAGACATATATTTTCCTCGTCTACGTGCGTTAAATTCTGTTCTGTGTGCGTAACATGATCCTTTGAAGTGCACACAACTGGGATAGAGCATACCGCAGCTTGACTTTGTGAATTTCTCTGATTTTCTGATTGTACCAAGCTAGTTAATACGTGCTAAGGTCTATGTTAACGCACATAGCAATATACTGATTCATTCTGTTTTTCTGATTGTACCACGTCTACTCGCACTGCACTTATTCATACGCGCACAGTAGGATACTGGGTTTTCTTCTTGACTGAATCACAACATCTATATGCGTTGCATTTGGCTTCTAAGCGCATAACACATGTTCTATGCGCATTGCATGAGCTCTTGTGCACATAACGTCTAACTCTGACTTCTCGATGCACCTCTATCTATGATCAATGTGCATAGGTCTTGGTTTAAAGTACGTTGACCGTTCTTTAATGTACTTGGAGAGTTGAGGAACATGCTTAGCTTAACTATTTCAATTGTTTTGTTAAATTATCAAAATTTAGGAGTTTTTATCATAATCAAAAACTTGATTCAACAAAGATCAGCTGACATATGTGATGACAAAGCCCCTTATAGTGGATGCATTTCAAAGGTTTCGAAGTCAGTTAGGAGTTTGTCAAGTTCCTGAATTAAACTAGTTGTTGAAGCTAACTAGTTTAAGGGAGGGAATGAAGAGAAAGTTTAGACAATCAGTTGAGATTATGCATTCTATTTGAATAAGTCCTAGTCTTTAGGGTACTTGTTTAGTGTTTCCTTATTTTTCTATTACGTTGAGTAGTTGAAAACGTGAGCTATTTTTTATCATTTTGTTAAGTTTGTAAAATGCTATTTATAAGTCAAGAATGTTCAATAACAGTGTTAGCCATTCCCAAAATTGTTGAGTACTCTGTATTTTGAGTTTTCTATTCTTAACAAAAATGAACTCCAAAGCTAAGAAGTCGTAAGTTAGATCTCTAATGGGATAAAATAAAATAACTTATCAAAAATATGTAATCAATACTTTATTATGATATGTATAATATTTTTGATCACCAAATGAAACTTAAAACCTAATTGATAATTTGGGGGTCGTTTGGCTAATAATTCTTGGATAGAAAATGGCAATGGGATTTCGCTTCTCATTGTTTATATTTGGTTCACTTAAAATCCTTTCTCATTCTCACTTACTTAGGAAATGAGATTATCTCTCAATCCTGTAATGTTTGTTAATCACATTATAATTATCTTAAAATCAATTTATAGGATTAAATTTTCAATATATCTTTTTTTTTCTTCCATCTTTCAACTCAACTATTGATGAGGGTAGAGATTAAAAATATTTTATAATATATATATATTTTAAATTTTATATATTTATGACTAATTAAATAAAAATAATATAAAAAAGGTTTAAAGTAATCTAAACCCATCTAAAAAAAACCTTAAATCAGTTGACAAACTACCTAGTTATTTCCCAAATTTTCAGTATATTCTTCTTACTTCTTCCATTTTTTTTAATTGATTTTTTAACTGGCCAATTTTTTTGCCAATTGATTTTTTCAATGAAATTTGACTTTGCACAATATTATAATATTATAACAATTATTTTATGATATAAAAATGTATTTTTTAATATATATTATAATAATTTATATTGTAATTTTTGAGATTATCCCTCTAATTGATAGATAATCCATTTGATAAATAGGAAGCTGATTATAATTAAAGGATAAAGAATCTGCTTAACTTCCTGGGCAAGAATGTTTCTCAAGCATAAAAAGTTACTGCATAAAGGAGAAGCTGTAAAAATCTTGTTTTGATCAAAGCTGCAAAAATCTTACTAGATAGGTTAAAACTATAAAATAAGTATTTAATTAGTAGTGCATAGATTTCCGTGGTGGTGAATATTGCTCTTCCTTTAATGGAGAGCCGGAAGCATGCGCCACCCTCCACGATTTCCCGCGAATATTGCTCTTCCTTTAATCCACCGCCGCTCCCTTTCGCCTCTCGGCTATGTAACGCTCAGTCTTAAGCCCTAAGACTACTCGTAAGTCTAAAGTTATTTTACAGGACTTTTACTCAGTATTTTTATTATTATTTTATTAAAGTTTATAGTTTTTAGTCTCTCAATTTTTTTATCCGTAATTCAGAGGCTACTTTAAGAGTCTCGCAAAACACTTATTCAGTTTTTCACTAAACACAATTTTATTTTAATCATCAACTTTTATCTACTATATCATTTAATATTTTCTACCCCAAATTCAATAAAATAAAAAAATGTTCATTCAAATAAAAATAATTCATTAAAATAAAAATACATTAAAATAAAAAATATATTAAAATAAAGTTCATAATTTTTTAAAATAAAATAATAATACATGAAAATAAAATTCGGTATTATTCTTCACGGTTGTTCCATAGATGCTCTACTAAATTCGCTCAGAGACAATAATATTGCTATCGATCACAAATATCGATGAACCTCTAGATATACATTGCAAAGTCGAAATAACCTCCCTGTGTTGTATGTCGTACAATTTACGACATATTCAAATGTAGTCGCCCTCCTTGTTTAAAGTGTAGAAATGAGAGAAAAAAATGTGTTTAGGGGGATATTTATAGGAAAATGGGTAAAACTAACCGTTAGGGACCAAAAGGATAATTTTTCGTAGCTCGGTTACGACCACCCTAAGAGAATGTCCAACTATACTCCTCTCTTCCTTCCTCAAAATATAATATTTTATTTTACTATTTATCTTAAAATTTTAAACTCAACTCCACTTTTATGACAATCTACATTATTTTTTCAATATTTTACTAATAAATTAACTACCACTTTTTTTAGAGTTACAATACCTCAATAAAATTAAACCATCATTATTCACTCATAGATACTATTCATTTACTTTATCAATAAAATATTCACATTTTAATATTTTTTTCTCTTCAATACATAAATTTTAAAAAAAATTAACACACAAATAAAAAAATAATATTTTTGACTCTAAAAAAAAGGAAGTCATTTTAGCCTCTTCAACATTTTTGAGTGTTTATTAAAAAAAAGCGAGATCCGAAAAAAGAAAACTCACATGATCCTATATCTTAATTTTTTAAGATGTACATATCTTAATATAGGGTCAAGACATAATATTTCCGGGTATTTCAAGATAAGAAGAAAAATACTAAAATACATTTGCAAATAAAAATTTATATTTCTCAGTTCTTTCTCTATTTTTATCAGGAAAATTTGATAAAATATTTGTCTGTTTTAATAAATAAATTGAAAAAATATACAATTTCCAAGTTCATTCTAAAAAAAATTAACAAATAGTTGAAAACAATTTCCGCAATACATTCCAGTCATATCTTTTTCATATTTTAACTCAAAAAACTTTCTAAACATATCTTAAGACCTCTTATTAGGACAAATTTAACAAACGTTACTATAGTACACGAGAAATTATGGTACAACAACATGAAAACTAGATTCTTTTTCAAGAATGGGTTGTAAATATGAAATTAATTTGTGAGCCCCGTATTAGTTAATGAATAAAAAATCATGCCTTTTTTGAACATGATTATGTTACATGACATGATCAACAACGTAATTAAGAGCCCCATTAAATCTTAGATAGTCACCATCAATTTTGACTCTTAAACAAAGTTTTCAATGTTGAAAAATCTTGTATTAAACCCTTCATTATTGACACAAAACCGAAAGTCATCATCGGCGCGTGGGAACAACGACCCAAAAGCGAGAGTGAAAGGCACAAACTGATGATCTTAGAATCCATAAATCCAACGGCTGATAATCTGCCACGTCAGGAACCTCGGAAGACACTGAAACTGCATGATCCAACGGTTGGTTAAGCTGGAGTGTGGTGTTTCATGCACGCGACACGTGGAAAGTCCAAAGTCAAAACCACTTTATCGTTAATACAAGTTATTACAATATCTACTATTTTATTGCTATTTTTTGTTTGCACCACAATTTTGGGATTATTTTCAGTATACACCCCTTCTTTCAATTTTTTTTTTATAAAAATCCCTTGCATATTGCCTTCCTTTTCCTACCTTTTTTTTTTTAATTTATTGATAAGTTGGAAAGCCTAAAAAAAGATCTTTAGACAACAATGTTACAATAAATCCAATATGCATTTGTAAGAATTAGTATTGTAGCTAATTCTAATAACCAATAAGGGACAAGTCTATTTGTCATACACATGAATTTAGAAAATGTAGAATAAAAATTAATAATTACTAATGTTTATTTATTTTTTTATTTTGTCAAAGAAAAGGAAAAAAGAATTTTATTTTGGTCAATTTGCAATATGAATGTCAGTCAGCCCAATCCAACCTCAATCCATATTAAGAAATAAATAAACAAATCCCCAAAAAGAGAAAAAAGGAAGTGGTGAAATGATAGGTTTCATGAAAAGTTGAGGGGTCGGTGTTGTGACCTTGTGCCTTGTCGTGTGGGAAGCCTTTATATAGTATATATGTTTTGGATCTATAGAAGCTTTCATATATATTGTTGTAATAGGAAGTTGAATAACAGATACTATTGTGTTTTGGAGTATTTTACAATTGTCACCTCAGTTGTCTTTGCCTTCTCTTGTGTTGTGTGTAACTTCCTATTCTCCTTTCTTTTCCACAACACTATTTTCTACTTTTAGCATCGCTCTCTACCTGCAGAACCTGAAGCCTCAAAAAGAAGAAAAAAAAGGAAGAAAAATATAGAAAATAGAAGTTACGGAATCAATCATATAGAGGAGGAGGGTGTTTCTCTTCCTGCTGTGGTTTGTTTCAAAATTATGGTATTTAATTCCTCCTGGCTTTTTTAGTTAAGGTCTTAGAATCTTCAGTTTTAGTTATAAAGATTGTTTCTTTTGAATTTTTTGAACGTTAGAGTCAGATACTATGTTGTTAATTTCATGATTTGGTACTTTATTGTCTGCATCATTATTGGTTATTAGGTGATGGGTTGCTTTTCTTTGGCCTAAAGCAGGTGTCTTCATGTTGATCAAAGCTAAAAGGCATTTCCTTTCTGTTGATATAATTATGTGAAACTTTTTAAAAGGGTGTTTGCAGTTGGAGGATAGACAATAGTTCAGAGAGAACCCATTTGGTATCTGGCGTCGATTGTATAATTAAAATTAGTGTCTTGTGGATAGTGTAAGATGATGTGAATTGTGGTGAAGGGCTGGAGTCTTTTGATTGCTGAAATTAATGGAGAGAGAGTGTAATGATTTAAATGAGAAGATGGAGACAAAGGAGGATGGAGAATCACAAGAGGACCGGCCATCTTCTCCGTACCCTGGGTTACAAACTATATCTGAGGAGGCATTTAAGGTGGCTGGTGAGGCATTGACTAGTGTTTACTCCGGTCATCCAGGGCTTCGGCCAATGCCACCAGCCCCAGCGCATAGACGGAGTCAAAGTGAAGTTTTTACGACAGGATATAAGCAGAATAATGGTTTGAATAGACTAAAGAGTCAGATGCAAAAGGCATGGCGATGGGGTAGCAATTCAAGAGACCAAGCTTACATGCCAAGCTTCAATCCAGAGGTCTTGGCAAACCAGAAACGTCAGTGGTATCAGCTTCATTCCAAAACTCTGGTATTCTACTGTTTTTCTCATTTATTTGGGGGTATTTTGGCTTAAAAAAGTTGAGTGTGTTCTCTGTTATAGCAAGTATTGTTGTTGGTATTCTCATGCTGTGACTATAAGGGATGCTTCAGTTGACTGGAAAAAGCACCATTTGAAGATCTCAGTTATGTATTGGAAGCATATATTCACTAGTGTGTTAGAAGCTGAACTTCATTAATTTTTCACTAGTGTGTTAGAAGCTGAACTTCATTAATTTTCTCTATTTATGCATGAAATAATCTAATGGGTCCTCTCCTTTTCTGTGCCCAATCGATGTGTCTTATAAATCACAGAAACAGCTTCCTTTTTCAGTGTGAGATTTTATTTACGTTTTGTGGCTCTCGACATTGTGGTTTTTCTGTTCATATCAATGACTGAATACTGCTCTAACATTTTTATTGTAGGATGAGACCAAATATAAGGAACCCACATCGCTATTTGAGCATTTTGTTATTGTGGGGCTTCACCCTGATGCCAATCTTGCAGCTGCAGAAGATGCATTTGCTAGAAGGAAGAAGTGGGAGCTGGAGATGGCAAAATCTGGAATAATGAACTATAGGACACTACAGCGTGTGGGGCCCACGTTTCCAACATTTGAACCCCAGGTTTACTACAGTAGCACTTATGATTATCATGCTATTAGCAGTACTTTGTCTAATGTGCAGTTCCCATTCTCGCATCAGTTTTCTATATTGGTAGTGATTTCTATTTGAGAATTTCCCAACTGGATACCAGCATGAAAGATCAAAAATTAATATTTTATACAAAAAGGAAAAAAAAGGGGAATTAGAAAAGCATTTCATACTTGATTTTCAAATTATTCATCTGGGAGTTGGAAATGAAATGTTAGAAATTGAAAGCCTGTGTTTGTTCCTGATTCCTGTCATCTTTGTTTACTGGGTTGTACAGGGAGCTGAGATTTATAGCTTCATTTGTGGTTATTGTGTGGCATGTTCCCTGTTTTATCCTTGTACATGATGAACCAGTTGAAGGAGTTATGGAAATTTCATTAGTTTCCGTTCATTCCTTTTAAGATTTCGTGCAATAACAATGGCTGAAATTGGCATGTTTTCTCTTTCTTTGCAGATTCTTTTTAAATATCCTCCGAGGAAGAGATTACCTATGCGTCCAAAAGATTTGAGTGCCTTCTGTTTTCCTGCAGGTGTTAAGGTTAGATCTAGATAGAGGTTTATATTGAAATCCTTGCTCATCTGGTTTGCGTTTGGGAGATTTAGGTGCTACTTTATTATTTAGCTTATGATTTTCTTATTCTATTCTATGCATTCTTGTTATACAGCCACGGTTGTTAGAGAGGACACCATCATGAAGCGATTTGAATGAACTTGTTTATGGACAGGTATGCAAAATTATTTGTATTTTTATTTGAGGTCATGTGATTAATGTTCTCTGTTTTCATGTGATATCAGTTTATGTAATTTAAAGTATTTATATAGAAGCTCAGAGTGGATTGGCCTCAATTTACTCTATATATTGCAGCACCAGTGAGATTTATTTCAGATATGTATGGTTCACATGAACATTTGGCATATTTAGGAGATTGGAAGGGAAACATCATTTGGTTTATTATGTGGCTGCTTCCTTCTTCTTGAAAGTTCACTAATGATGCTTATTCAAGGCTCAATTTCTTGTTTTTACAAATTAGTTCATAGCCAATATCTTGACTAGTATCATGTTGCTTTATATATTAACAGGATTCTTTTGAAAAGAAGCTTCATGATTTTGACTCTTGATAATTTTAGATCTGTTTATGTTAAGTTCATTTAGTTGCTCTAGCAGTAAATAATATGTGTGATACTTAGAATAAAATTTTTCAAGAAGTTATAGTTCCTGACTGAGTAATTTCTGCAGGAGCATTTGGGCAGAGATGATTTAGGATTCATGTTTTCACTGAAGGTATTCTTTTTCTGTCTCATTGTATTTCAGACCTATTTATGCTTTGATAAACCTAGCCTTTGCATGCGTTGCGCATCATCACAATGTCATCTTTGAATTCCAGACTTGTAATATTTATAAGTGCTTTAGTTTGAAGCAAACTTTATTAAATTATTCCTTTATATGTATAGGTTTTATACTACTCTGTTAATTTGTTTCTTGACTGGATTTTGTAGTGGTCTTGGTTTGTTATATGCTTTAAACACTGCTTTATTATTAATGGGTTTGAGTGGTTTTACTTTCTTTTGTGTACTGGATGCATTTTGTTCAATGGTGTATGAGTGAAGTTCTCATTTACTTGTGTGCATGTTTAAGCCATACAGTCTTGGGTCTATTCTTTTTACTATTGCTGTAAATGTCGAGATCATTCTTTTAAAGGCCTAAGCCTGGCATTTTCTGGCTTCCTGTTTTCCTTTATATGTCATTGCTTATTATTGTTAATGTGCCAATGTGATCATAAACTTCTATTTTGTATCTGTTTTTCTTGGAATCATTCTACTGGTTTTCCCCCCAAATTATGAAGGATTGACTTCATAATCTTGGTTTGTATATTGTAACAGTGGAGTTTCTTTGTTTGTCTTTTCCTTTGTTTGGAGTCTTTGTTCATGCAAGACGCAAGGAATGGGTGAATAGCTAAAGGTTTTGTATTCCCTTGATCAGGTAGCAGATAATCATACGCTCTATGGGATTTGCTTACATGTGACAGAAATTGTTCAGAGGCCTCCTGGTATCTTAGGCAACTTGTCACCCCTTTCT
>CAODLS010189772.1:0-40114 GCA_948243855.1 Flueggea neowawraea | reverse complement strand
GGTCAAACTCATTATTGTTGTTTAGATGGTTATTCAGGTTTTCATCAGATTCTAGTTACTCAAGAAGACCAAGAGAAGACAACATTCACATGCCCCTTTGGTACATTTGCTTATAGATGCATGCCCTTTGGTCTCTGCAATGACCGAATACTTTTGAAAGATGCATGGTAAGTATATTTTCTGATTATGTGAAGATTTTTATTGAGGTTTTCATGGATGAATTTACTGTATATGAAAATTCCTTCACCTCTTGTTTAGAAAATTTGAACAAAGTTCTGAGAAGATGCATTGAGACAAATCTTGTGTTGAGTTATGAAAAATGCCATTTTATGGTTGATAAAGGAATTATTTTGGGTAATGTGGTTTTGCAAAAAGGCATAGAGGTTGATAGAGCAAAAATTGATGTTATCAAATCATTGCCTTACCTCGCAAATGTGCGGAAAATTCGTTCTTCTCTTGGTCATGCAGGTTTCTATGAAAGATTTATTAAGGACTTTTTGAAGATTTCACATCCTCTAAGTGAGCTACTAAACAAAGATGTCATCTTCGAATTTAATGATTCCTGCAAAGTCGCCTTCGATGTCTTGAAAGAGAAACTGATTTTTGCTCCAATTCTACAAGCCCCAGATTGGAATCTACCATTTGAACTGATGTGTGATGTCTCAAATTATGCAGTAGGCACAATTCTTGGGCAACAAATTGGAAGAGATCCACACGTGATTTACTATACATCCAAGACTTTTGATCCGACTCAAGCAAACTATTCTACAACTGAAAAACAAATGATTGTTGTTGTGTTTGCTTTGGAGAAATTTCTATCATATTTATTGGGCACAAAAGTTGTCGTTTATTTAGATCACGCAGCTCTTCGATATTTGATGAAAAAAAAGGATGCTAAACCAAGATTAATTCGTTGGGTGTTGTTATTCTTGAAGTTAAGGACAAGAAAGGGGAAGAAAATTTGGTGGCTGACCATCTCAGTAGGCTTCCTCACGTTCTAGAATCAATGTTGAAATTTCTGCAGAATTTCCTGATGAACAGTTATACAAGATAAGCGCTACGGCATGGCCATGTCGTAATCCATAATATGCTGATATTGTTAATTTTCTCACTAACCATGGTCTTCTTGAAGGCTACAACCAATCTCAAAAAGGACAAGCTGAAAAGTGACGCCAAATATTATATTTGGGATGATCTATACCTATGGAAGATGTGCTCGGATTAGATTATTCAAAGGTGCATACCTGAAAATGAAATTTCTTCTGTTTTACAATTTTTTCGTTCATCAGTTTGTGGTGGTCATTTTGGACCCAACCGAACAACAAGGAAAGTACTTGAGTCAGGTTTGCATTGGCCTAAAATTTTTAAAGATTCATATGTATTTTGTAAGGCTTGTGATTGTTGCCAACAGATCGAAAATATTAACCAAAGGAATGAAATGCCACAAACACCTATACTAGTTTGTGAAATTTTTTATGTTTGGGGTATTGACTTTATGGGTCCATTTCTGTCGTCTTTTGGCAACCAGTATATCATTCTTGTTGTTGATTGTGTTTCGAAGTGGGTAGAAGTGAAAGCTACTCGAACTAATGATGCTCGAGTTGTTGTAAATTTCTTGAAGGCTAAAATATTTTCCAGATTCGACACTCCCAAAGCTATCATTAGTGATCGTGGTACTCACTTTTATAATCGAGTGGTAGAAGCATTATTCAAGAAATATGGTGTTAAGCATCGAGTTTCAACTACCTACCACTCACAGACAAACGGCCAAGCTGAGGTGTCTAACAGATTCATCAAAGGCATTCTGGAAAAAACTATTAACCCGAACCAAAAGGATTGGAGTATATGCCTAGATGATGCACTGTGGGCTTACAGAACCACTTACAAGGCTCCAATAGGTATGTCACCTTATCATCTTGTATATGGTAAATCGTGTCACCTTCCGGTTGAGATTAACACAGGGCATTTTGGGCGGTTAAAGAGTGCAATATGAATTTTGATGAAGCCGGGCAGCAGAGAAAATTACAAATTCAAGAGCTTGAGGAGATTCAAAATCATGCCTATGAGAATGAAGCCATTTACAAGGCCAAATCTAAAGATTTTCATGATAGCCAACTGGTGCATAAGACGCTTAAGGTGGGTCAGAAGGTACTTTGCAGGGAAGCTTCGTTCGAAGTGGGTTGGTCCATTTCTAGTTGTTCACATTTATCCTCATGGAGCTGTTGATATACAAAGCTTCGATATAGGTAAGACCTTTAAGGTAAATGGGCAACATTTGAAGCCGTTCTATGAAGGTTTTGTACCACGTTTAGTTGATATTGATTATATCTCCGAACCCCATTATAACTGAGCGTGGTCTGAGTCCAGCTAAGACAATGTAAAAGAAGCGCTTCTTGGGAGGCAACCCAAGGTTTCCATTATTCTTGTTTTCATTCTTAATTTTTGCTTTACTCATTTTTTTCTTATGTTGTTAATCAATTGATCCAACAAAATTTGGTGCCTTCGACCTTTATTTTGTATTTTTGTTTTAATTTTTGAGGATTTAATTGCACTTGGTTTTAAGTTTAAATTTGTCTCAGTGCAAAAAATTCATTTGGTATGAAGTATGAAGTAGAGAAAGATACATGAACTGAAGAATTAAAAGTGTGGGGAGGTTTCAGTGGAAGAAAAGCTCATCAAAAGGAGACACGAGCGTGTCTGGCCAAGTTGGGCGCTAGCCAAAAATGACAACGAATCTAGGCGACACGACGCAGTTCAACCACTTCGTCCACTTAACCAAACAGTGCCGTTTCAGAGCAAAGACGAGCGTGTCCCTTTGGACGACGCCGCTTTGGTTTCAAACAGGGACATATTTGGTATTAAGGGCATCTTGGTCTTTTGTTTGTGATTTTTCACTCTTAAATCAGCCCAATTTGGGACCACATAGCCTATTTCTCCTCTATTCGGTTCCCTCTTCCTCGACATCACAGACCCACCATAAACCCTAACTTTCTTCAATTTTCATCAACTCCAACTCTACCATGCCACTCAACAAATCCCAAGCAAGGTGGAGTGGGCAACCTCCCCCCTTCCGACGCAATTTTACGGATGGGGTCCGTCGTCGTTTCCTCACTAGCCAACGAAGAATCCTCGCGTCGACCATCGACTCGAACCACTGCTACTGCTCCCACCCGACGATCTTCTCGACTTCGCAACCTTCCTCAGCCACTAGTGATTCCCTCTTCCTCTTCTGATTCCGAGACAGACACCGACCCTTAGGTCGTGCTAAGGGAAAGCCGTGAATTCCCATGGATTGGAGACCCCGGTGCCAGACCATCTCTTCGTTCTCCCTCGCCACCAGCAGAGCCACCAACCCTTGATGTCGCTTCTGATGACAATCCCGACCCAGACGAACCTCGACAGCTAAGGCGTAGGGCTCATAGCAAACAGGGTGGGCATGTTCGCCGAAACAATTTGAACAATGATTTCTCCCAATTTACTCGCAAGGCTCACCGTGATATGCTTGTCCGGGTACGTACTATGACTATTGGTACAGTTATACTTATAGACCCTGTTGCTCTAATACGCCTTCAGGTTGCTGATAGATTTATTGATTTGGTTTGGGCGGTTAACTTGTCTGTTTTCCTTACAACTGATTTGCTTACATATTCTGAGCTTGATTGGGAATTTTATTCCACCTTTGAATTCAATATGAAGGATGATTCTACTGTTTGCACTAAAGATACCGTTAAGTTTCGACTTTGTGGTGAACATTTGCCTACTAGTGTAACTGATTTTAATCTCAGTTTAGGGTTGGTTACTGACACTCATGTTGCTTCTAATGCATATTTGACTGACTTGGTTGATTATCCCAATGATTGGTCATTGCAATTCGACGCTTTGACAAGCTCCTTGATCCTCTTAGTGAACGTGCTCCTCGCACTGACGATTAGTCACCTCCATTCCCACCGCTCCAGAGAAGCATTTTCTTTTCTCTCTCTCACTTTTAAATTTCCATGCTTTAATTTACATTAAGGACAATGTTAATTTACATTGTTTGTGATTGTTTATGGTTTTTGATTTTTAGTTCTTTGATGTTTTCTGTGATTTTTCAACTTTTTTGCGCCATATTGGTGTGTTTTTCACATAGTTGCATGTGTTGCATGGCCTATTTTGTCTTTTCTGCATGGGTTTTTTTTTTATTGCACCTTACCTTTGCATGGTCATGCCATAATTATTTCACATGTCTTGTTGCATTTTGTGTGTGCGTGTTTAATTCTTGTTGCATTTGTGTGATGCATGCACATATTCCCTGCTGAATTTTGCAATGTTTGGTATGAGTTTGTCCTTAAACATGAGATAATTTGGAACTTTAAGAATTTTACGGTCCAATAATCCTAATATACCCACAAGTGTAAGAATTTGGACTTCTATGCATCTTAGATTCAACATTAAACAACTCCTAATAATAGAGCCGAAAGGGAACCAATAGTTTAAATTCACACAAAACCCATGTGAGTATTTGAGACATAAACACTCTATTTTCTTGTTGTGTGACATTCATAGTAGGACCCTACTAGGATTTGTTGTCAAGTATGTTTCAAAAACTACACCATTTTAATTGAGATACTGAAACAATGAAAGACATTGTTTGTTAACCACTTGTTTTATCTTTTTTTTTTTTCAATATCTACCTTTTTATATTTATCCTTTGTTTACCCATTTTGAACCTTATATTTTTTCTTTGTTTTCAAACCCGAATTAACCATCCCTATTTTGTTCAAGACTTTCAACATTTGAACCCTAAGTTGAGAGGTTTTTATTGTGTGATACTTTGCCAAATTATTTTGTATGTTGATGCCAATGTATTGTGTTTATTTAGACATGTCATATATGTGATTTTGTGCTCGTATTGTCAAAAATACATGACTGCCCAGTTTTGATGCAATGATTGGAAAGTGGTGTTGCTTATTCAGTTAAAAAAAAAGAAAGAAAGAAAAAAGAGAGAAAAATAATGCGATAAAGCAACATGACAGGAAGGAAAGTTGATGATTTTGGGGCAGCTTTGAATTATTGAATATAGACATGAATTTGTTTTATTTTGGCATTAGCTCGGTATGTTTAGGTTGTTGGCAATATATCACTTGTTCTCATTATTTCCTCTCTCAACTTATTCACCTGTTTTAGCCACGTTGCAAGTCGTTAAAGTCCTTTTTGATCGGTGTTTTAGTTGAATTTATTAGTAGTTATGATTTGACTTTATGCCAAGTCCTGGAAAGTCTTGCTATGAATGAGCGTAAAATTTTCACTTAAACACTTGAGAGATAGAGTGAAGCTTGTGAGGGTGTGAATTTGACTATCTCATATTTTCGGGGGCATTATTAATGTGGAGACAATCTGCTTTTAAGTGATTGTCGGCTGTCCTGGTATAGTTACTAGGGGAAAATAAGATGCGCCTAGTCAAGTGGAAAAAAGTCTGCCAACCGAAAGAGAATGCTGGTTTAGGGCTTAGGCTACTTAAAGAGAACAATGTTGTGTTTGGTATGAAGCTAAGATGGCAGCTAATCTCTCAATCTAATACATTATGGGTTCGGATCATGCGTGCGAAGTATATGCAAAAACAACCTAGAATCCCTGAGAAGCTCTATATAAGGAACCAATCCTAGCTTTGGCGTGGCATATGTAAAATCTGGCATTTGGTTAGGAAAGGAATACGGTAGGCTATTCTTAACGGCAAAACTGCTTGGTTTTGGCTAACACTTGGATTGGGGACAAATCGTTGTTGGAAGTTGTCTCCGGCGAGGTTAACTAAAATGATTTAAATCTGCCAGTTTATGAGTACATGAATGGAAGAGGTGAGTGGGCTATGCAAAAATTTGAAAATATTTTGCCTAATAATGTATTCTTTTTTATTGCAGGTACCAAAGCTCTTAAATGGATGGCAGGTAGTGATCAAGCATACTGGGGACTGACGGACTTAGGTGAGTTAAATATTAAATCTGCTTATCAGGTGCAATGTGAGGAGATCTGGTCTCCTAAGGATTTCCACTAGAAAAATATTTGGAAGTTACATATCCCTCAGAGGATTAGAACTTTCCTTTGGCTGGTTCTTCACAAAGCCGTCCTCACTAATCAGCAATGTGTTAGGAGGCACATTGCAGTTGACCCGCACCGTGACATCTGTAATGATACTCAGGAGATCTGGAATCATGTTCTTAGGGAGTGCTTGGAAGCCCAGGGAGTGGTATGACTTGATTTTGGATAATAAGCGACATAATTTTTTCAGTATGGATCCTGACCAATGGCTGAGTGACAATCTTAAGGATAACACAATGTATGACAATCAAGTCCCGTTGAATGTTATATTCAGTTTGGGTTGCTGGTTCCTTTGGAATTGGACGAATGAACGTATTTTTCACCAAAAATTTCAGTACCTAAATGTAAATCAGATTAGAGTAACTGCTTGGGAGTATTTTCGATTACATAATTTACTGCAAGCACAACATCAGCATGGGAACCGAGAGGAAATTGCAGTTGGATGTAAACCACATGAAAGTAATTACCATGAAAACCAATACAGATGGAGCTGTTTTAGTTGGGAGGAAAAGCAGCTGCTGGTGGGGTTTTTAGGGACGAGAAAGGGGGCTGGTTAAAAGGCTTTGCTACTAATATTGGGCAGTGTTCCGTAATGATGGCAGAATTGTAGGGATTATACATTGGGGCTAAAATATGTTAGGATAACAATTGGAGAAAGGTTCGGGTCGAAACAAACAGTTTACTGCAATGCAAATGGTTAAGCGGGAGATACATACGCCAAACCAGTATAGTTCGCTAACTTTAGCCATCCGGAACTTGATTGGTCAAAATTGGCATGTGTCGCTAAACCAAGTGTTCGGGAATGTAATTCGGTGGAAAATTGGTTGTCCAACTATGCTGCCTAGCCCTAGTGGTACTCACGTGCTGGACGTAGTGCCTATGGCTATTAGACAGTTGTTGGAGAACGACGCAAGTGGTGTCTGCTATATAGTTATGCTCATTTAGACTAATCGTAATTCAGAGTTTTTGGAGTCGTTTCGCGAGACGTCTGCTCAATATTTTTATTATTATTATTTTATTAAAGTCTCCAGTTGCTAACCCCTTAATTTTTTCATCTGTAACTCAGATGCTACTTTAAGAGTCTCGCGAAACGTTTACTCAACTTTTGACTAAACATAATTTTATTTTAATCCCAACTTTTATCTACTACTTCATTTAATACTTTTTACCCCAAATTCATTCAAATAAAAATAGTTCATTCAAATAAAAATAATTCGTTAAAATAAAAATTTTACATTAAAATAAAAATAATTCATAAATTTTACAAATTAAATTAAAATAAAAAATTACATTAAAATTAAAATATTACAAATAAAATATTAAATATTAGATTAAATTAAAAATACTACAACCCATATTTTTCGCAAATTTTTTTACAAGCGTATTCATGCAAACGTCGTGTCGCGGGAGTCATGTTCAACGTATCTTTGTCGAGCATCACTATTTCTTCCTTAATCTGTTGATCTTTGAGATACTCCATTTTTTCTCGTTCGATCTCGAGCCATTGTTCTTTTTCTTTCTTTCTACTAGCTTATGTCATTTCGAAAGTTTTGCGTTTTAATTATTTCTCGAACAACATGTCGTCCAAAATAGACGCAACTGCGGAGATGTCGCTTGATGTCAACTTTCCTTTCCCATGCACGTTGCGTTTCGTTTTTTGCTTGGTTCTTGACTCTTCCCCTTTGGCCTTATCTCGGCCCATTGGGCGAGCCTCTTAGGTTGGCTCTCCTTCGACACTAGGATTGGAAGCGTTGAGATCGAAGGATCCGGAGCTAGTGTAGGCGCATTGGGCGTTTACCTTGGTTCTTTTTGGACCAGCCTCGGGATCCATAGGCAATGCTTCCCTCCATTTTCGGATGGTCACGTAAAATTTTCCAAACGTCATCGTGGAGGAAATGAGTTTTCGCCTCAACCAAGTAGACAACGAGTGCTCGCTCTATAATCATGTCGTCGCTCTAACTGTTATGATAAGTCGAAGTAACGTTGTTGTAAATGCCATTAAATAATGTGACAATTTTGTTGAGTGTGTCACATATTTTTAACGGCCTTCCCATAACGTTGCTCGCTTGCCTTCGTCCCGTGGTTGAAGCATGCAACCACCCGCTTCCAAAAAGAGTTGGCGTTTTGGTCGTTGGACATTATGATATCTTCGGAAATAGCGATCCAACACTTAGCCAACTTGACATCGTGTGGAAGGATCCACTTTTTGTACTCAGCACCGACGTCGGGGGCAGAGATTGCTTAAACCAATTGTGGGCTCGGGGGGGTTCATTGCAAGAGTAGGAGAATCCCCTTGGGGAGCACATATCCAACACGGGGATGTAAGGATTATTTTGTGAAAAAAAGATTATTTTGTGAAAGAGGATTGGACTTAAAATTTTGAAAATTACCAAAATTGGAAAGTGCGAGTTGATATGGAAATGGGAAAAATGAAGCTGTGAGATTGAATTGATAGTTTGTGAAAGAGTGAAAATTTTATGGATTATTTTCAAAATATCGGTAGTTGGCAAAATTTGATGGGTTATTTTGAGAAGAGGATTGAATATTTTCATTGTTGGAACCCATAATTTTGAGAAAAAAATTGGAGTAGGAGTAATTTGAGAGTATTGAGAGAAATTTTAAGAGTTGAGAGAGTTTGGGGGAGAGAAATGGGTGTTTGAAGTGAAGAAATGATAGAAAAAAATATTTTTAGGGGGTATTTATAGAAAAATGGGTAAAACTAGCCGTTATGGACCAAAATGGTAATTTTTCGGCCCCAACGGTACTCCAACGGTAATATTACCGTTTGAGTAAATCTGACCGGTTAATCAATCAGATCTAACAGTCAGATTTTGATTTTTTTTTTAAAAAATAAAAAATGTAATGCTCTGGGCCAGTGGGCCTCGCCCCTGACAGCTAGTTCGTCATCCCACAGGAGAACAGGCTAGCAGACTGGGACGCAGCAAATCATCTCGGTCTGCGGGGCTAAGAACGATAGCCCCGTTACAACCCGTCTTATAATTTGTGTTTTCTTTGTTGTTTTCTCTGGTTCTTTTTTGTTAAGGTGTTTGGCTTTCTTTTTGGTATTTTAGGGTTTTGCCTATATTTATAATTACGGTCTTTTTTTGTTATAAGTGAGGTTGATTAATAAATTTGTGAAGTATTGCTCTCTTTTATGAAAATAAAAAAAAAATCAATCTCTCTTTCTTATCTATAAAAAGATTACTAAATCAATCTTGTTAACAACTTTAATATTTATTTTCTTTCAAGAAAAATAATATTGGTTTGATTCTGAAATTGATGTCCATTTGAGCATGATGCAATCGTTGCCTCACCTCATATGACATGGTTTTCATTTCTATCCATAGTATTGGTGATTTAATTTCTTTTATCAACTTAAGTTAGTTTATTAAATTATTTTTATTTTTACAAAATTTTTAAAATGTTTTAATATATTTTTTAAGATAATTAGTAAAACATAATTTAATAAATTAACTTAAACTCACATTAGAAATATGCCAAAAACGCTTCATAGAGAAAGAAAAACAACGAAATATGAAGTCAGTCAACGATCACATGCCAAATCAACATCAACGTCGCAATCAAAGCCAATATTAACCTATTTTTCTAACATTTTTGCTTTAAAATATTGGCCATTTGTTTTAACATATTAATAAGTTTTGAACGAATCGGGGAATTATCCATATTTTTTATTATTAAAAACAATAAATTCAATAACACTTTTTGGTAATAATACAGAAAATTAGAGTTGACAATGCATATGATCAATCAACCCTTGACTTAGGACAAGTTGAAGGGAAAAATTTTTGCTATACTTAGTGTATGATTTTTATTATATACCATGTCAATAAGAAAAGAGAATTTTTATCAAAAAATGTAGTCAGAGTGAGTCCAGATGAAAATTCTCTCTTTTTATTAGTTTGATATATGACAAAATCTATACATCAAGTGTAAGTAAAAATTTTTCAAGTTGAAGATGCATGGCAGAACCACATGGGGCGACATCAGCAATCGCACCCTGTTGTTGTTGGACAGACCTGATGGAATAATACCGTCCTTAAGATTTACGAATTCCACCCTAAACACTATATAAGTTACTCTTTATTGAATTAAATTCTAGTTCTACCACTGAATCAACCACTTGACTTAGGATAACAAGCATAAAATCAATCACTTGACTTAGGAGCTAGCTATGACAACCTAAAATAAGAGAGAAAGTTAGAAACAACTATAACATTTCAATACCAGTGAACTTATAGTTCAATAGTACTGGAGTCACTTTCAATATCAAAAAATCGTAATTCAATTTTTGGTGGAAAAAAATGACTAATAAAAAATGAAATTTCAGTAAAAAAAGACAACAGTAAGATTTCTTTTATTGGAAAAAAAAAGTAGATAAACACTTTGAAAATTGGTACATTGATTGACAAGATATTATACAGTAAGTAAACCCTTTCAGTATCTTTGTATATCTATCATTTTATCCACCAACCCTATGTCCTAATCCAGGCTTTCATGGAACTTTGAATGATATGCAAAATTTTGCAAAGTCAAGCTACTAAGAAAGCTCAGGTTTAAAATTAGCATATTGCATGTTTAACGATGTTCAATATATTTACAACACTAAAAACACGAATTCCACAGATATACTTAATGCAAATAACATAATACTAATTACTTGCACAACAATTTGTTGTTAGATGTATCACTTTATTCATTCTGAGCAAACAAAAGATGCAAATTGAACACTTGCTATAGAATTATATCACAAAATATATTATTATCACCTTCATGTGAGTTGAGACACAAACATGCTTGTGGTTACCTGTTTTTTTTTTATAAGTTGAAACCTGTATAAAAGTATGGGAGAGTACAAATCATTGCAACGACTCGACGCCCTACTAGTATTGAGACGATAGGTCTGCTAGCTTAAAATCATTTATCTGTCCGAAACATCAGATACTTTCTGAGGATTTTCTAGCATGAGCTTGTAGAGAGCAAATCCACCATTATTACAGCCAGGCATTTTAGGTGCAATGCTCTGTAAATCAGTCTGATACATTGAAAATTTGAATGAGAGATTTGGTTTCTTCGAACAAGAAAAGTATAATTAGCAATAGTAAATAGCAATACGCAAATGAACCCAGTGGCGACATGTTCAGAACAGGAAACATAAACTCGAACTAATCAGTGGGACTGTGTACAGTTGAGTTGATTCATATCCATCTTGTGCACTAGAATACAGTTGGTGAACTTTTTCTGATTGAAGGCTGCATTTGATGAAGAAAAAGGCAGCTGGTCTGACATTCAACACCCTGCGGGATATACCTATGAAAAGTGGAGCGGACTGCCACAACACAAATAAAAAGATAAAAAAGAACAAGAAATCAGGAAAACTTGATGGTTTATACACTGAAACTAGTAATTTACAGACACCATAAATCAATTCATCAGGGTAAAACAGTAGCACCACATGCAAATTTTTGGCAAACAAAAAATGCATTTATAATAAACAGAAAAGTATTCATTCACAACATATATTTTCACTTTTGAGGAATGAAGTTCATGTCTTAGAAGATAAAAGGAGAAATAATGTTCAAACAAATAATGCTAAAGAATTCTCGTCTTACAAGTTTGGTAAAGACAGTTGAAAATATTCATTCAAAATCCCTTCTATGGTTGCTGTATGCCGTGCAATTGAATGTAGAATATATATATATATAACAGACGCAGTCAACACAAATGAGTCAATGAGTATATGAAATGGTACTTCAACATTCGTTCATTTAATCCAATATTTATAGGTGCATTTCTTACTAATTTTATTATACTTATCAATGAAAGTAAGTATGCTTTTCTGTTTTATAAGAGAAGCACTGATATAATGCATGACCACAAAAAGACATTAATAACATTCATGACTTTTAATGGCTAATTGTAATTTGTATTAAACGAGTATTCAGAAATGAAATAAGAACTCATAAAACTTGGCCGCAGGTCGTTTGCAAACATAAGTTACAAGATGTAAAACAGATAAAAAAAGATACTTTGCACATAAGCAGCTTTTTCAATAAAGACTCACTAGAGAATTTGCAGGAACTCCAATTTCTTCAACCACTTCACGAACAATGCTGTCAAACATCTCCTCAGAAACCTTCTTATTAATCAGTTCAAAATCCACAGTGCCTTTGCGGATCTCATGCTACTCCAGCATCTTCAGGCTGACAGTCATCAGAAAGGACAAATGAAGAAATCAGTCCAGAACCCATGCACAAACTGCCAGCAAAAGTAGACGCTAATAGAATAAATGACTGCACTTATCACAAAGATAATGTATGGTGTATAAGTAGTTAAATAACACCATTCTGGAATATTATATGTTTCCAAAGCTGTCTAACCATGAGCAAATAAGCACTACAGACTTTACAGACTAGCCAAACCATGACACTGCAGGGCCTAAAAGCAAAAGGAAGCTTATCTAACATATTAACCATTCTTTACCTCTGGATGGCCTCCAGGGAAAACAAAGTACCCAGGAAATTCCCCGACATTATGACTTCTTTGCAACACGATTATTCTCTTGTCAATTGTCTCCACAATGGCACCATTACCCAGTGGACTTGATGTGTGTTGGCATCTAACATGATTATCTACAAGAAAGAGAACCTCTGAATGCTAAAATTATATATGTTACAAAGGTAAATAGACCAAAGTGACCTGGCATAATATTTCTAAGGAAAGGGCAAGACGAAATTCATGAACTCATGTGTATTGACATGATAGAAATAGCAATGACACAGAACCAAAACAGTATAATCAAAGTCACAAAGAAAGAAAAGCTTAACAATTCAAAGAATGGAGTTATACCTTCTGATGTTACAAGGAACTTTTCCCACAAAGGATTCAAGTTTGTGCCCACAAAAGTCCTGCATAACAAGTTTGAAGAATTAAAATTTTGTTTCATTTGGGAGAGGAAAGCATAAATTATGATAAAATTGTATGAATAGTCATGGAAACATTACAGAAATCGTTGTCAAAAAAGGAAAAAAGAAGAGCAATGCTTCATTTTATGACAAAAGAAGTACCTCATCCTTTGAAACAAAAAAAAGTTAAAAATGAAAGACAAAGGACAGATTGGTTGGCGATAATTTTGATAATAGTCAATATATCATCATTACATCCACTTTATCATATTGTCAACTTCAAAAATTGACAATATGGCATCACATGCCCTAAAAAATTTGTAATTTCCAAGATCTGCAAAATGTTCACTTTGATAGAAATACTTGTATGTTCTAATATCTGCAAATCCTCTGGTAATTATGAGTTGGTTTTGATGTTTGATGATACTCATAAGAAGATCTCACATAAATAAATCAAGATTCTATACGTTGAGACCAAATACAACATAAAGAACAACTTTACAATTAGGAATTCAATTCGAATCAGTTCAAACCAACAAGAAAATTCAATAGATGAAATTAATAACCACACACACACACACACAAGATGCAAAGAGAGAGAAAGAGACCTATAATCTGTCAAACCAAGGTGGAGGCAGACATGAGAATCTTCGTTCGATCCCCCTCCACCATGCATATTATACCCTCCATACTGCGAGATTATAGCAATGCAATCAGTAAACATCATCAATTTGTAAGAGATACTCTCGAAATTAGTGCTAAAGATTCAGGTGATGCAAATTAAATAATGTGGACATTCAAAAGAAAATGCTCTGTTGCACTAGTGCATCCGTTATATCTCTACATCAAATGCTTCAACTAAAGATGCTCCTTTGATGGAAGTTCTAGCTGACTCTGTTTTTAGGAAACTAAACTTACTAAATCAATAATTAAAGTTCACAGTTTGAGAAAATATGTGGTTGAACATAACAAATACAAGATAAAGGGAGCCTAGCTAAAATCATTGCGATGAGCAAATTCACAACCGTATTGATTTTTATTTCACTCGGATTTCAACTGTGTGAAGTAATAAAATCAGTTTGAAAACTGAAGCAATAGGTGTAATGCTAGATTACTGAAAAATGAAAAACCAAATACAATTTAGACCTATATAAACATACGTGATAAATATTCAATTCAATCACATTTGGACAGCCACAGAAGAAAAAATATTTTTTAATAATTCAGGGGAAGTATTTATTCATTAATCGATAATCCACTCCAAGAAAATTTGATAGCTAAAGCAAGAGCAACATTACCCGGAATTTCTTCCCATTGTACAAAGATGAATTCTTCTCTACTCTTTGATCCCATATCTATTTAGAAGATAACCAAACAAAACAAATCCGCAAACAAGAACATATAGTCGTTTAAATAAATCAACACAAAATAAAGTTTATAGCTTTCTGTTGAATCCTTTCACACACAACAAACAAAAATTTTAACATACCTAACAAAGCTAATTCTCACCTTAGCAATAGAGTTCTCTAGTTCAACATCAGGATGTGGTATTCTATCATATGATTCATCAAAAACCACTGAAACCTATACCAAAAACACATAATAAAAAGAACCCATAAACAATATGAACGCATTACATACAAATTGTCACAGTAATATTCGAAGAAACAATAAAGAGAATACCTTCGAAGATGGGAGACCAGAAGGACATGAGAGAAGAAGCTTGTAGTCTGATTTCTCCATTAAAATGGAATACGGACACCAGGTGTTCGATCCAATTCCTCACTGAATACGATGATTCCCTGTCCTCCTTAAGTCTTGGCCTATCTTCTGCGCGACCTTCTATAAAGATTGGAGTTCTGTTTCTACTACGACTTCAAAAAGGTTCCTCCTTTAGTCTAACCAAATCTAAACTGGATTCCTAAATGTCCAATGACATTTTTTTAACATGGCCACAATTGAATCAAAATATGACATATTGACATGTAATTGAAATTGTAGCCATGTTAATGGTAGTAATTTGATAAATTGACATGAATCAAAATATGGGTTTATTCGTATTTTGTAGCCTTGATAATGGTATAGGATGCAAAGAAGTTTTCATTTTCTGCCTAGAAAGAAAAAGAAAAACGTTTTTCTTTCATTTTTTTGTCTTATGTCAAAATTAGATAAAGGAGGTCGTATGTTTCTTTCTAAGCACATATCATGGAAGGTTACCATGGGACATGCACATGTTTCTTGTCCAAACAAAGCAACAACGATCACTCACGATAAGCATATTGGCGATTGGCCATCCTTTCTACGGAGATAAATTTGAGTCTGCCAGCTAAGAGAATAACAAGTTACAAATTCTGTTTGTTCACCTTTGAACCCATTCAACTTTAAAAAGCCTAACTACTAACCCCAAAAAGTAACTCGGTCAAGATTTTTTTATACATCAGATGAACTATGTTACTTTTAGTTCTGACGTGGCAACTCACAACTTAAACCATTCCACAAACCATTAAAAAACCATTCCATAAACCCATACAAGAACAAAAACCCAACTTTTAGTTCTGTCGTCGATTAGGGTGTAATTGAGCTGAGTCGAGCTTGAGCTATTAGTATTCGAGCTCAGTTCTGCTGAAAACTACTAAGTTCGAGCTCGAGTTTGACAAGAGCTTAAAATCGTGTTCGTACTTGGCTCGTTAAAAGTAATAAGGTGTTCCCGATCTGCTCAAGTTCGACTCATTTAAAAGCTGGTTTAAACTGTTTGCGAGCTTCTCGTTTAAAGCTCTGGCTCGTTATACTCAGCTCGGCTCGTTTTTAATTTGTGAACAAACACGCACGGCTCGACTTCGTTCAAAGCTCGTTTATGCTGCAGATTCAATAAATCAACAAGCATTTCACTAATCCAGTAACACATACTCATTAGTCATCATCAATAATACATCGGTCAATAAAAAGAATTTGATAAATACTCATTAACACGAACATTTTTACAAATTTGTGTCCATTTCATTCACAAACAAAAAGACCAATTTCAAAATGTCATACTTCAAAAATCAGTGGAGAAATCTCGCTCTGAACTTTTGAAATAGAGAAATGTCAGAACAAATATTACCTCCTTTCAGTACAAAGTTTAGAGACAGAGACGAAGAGCGACAAGACAGAGAGAGCGCCAAAGACAGAAACAATATTGACGATGATAGAAAGCAACAACGAAGAAAAAGAGCAACGAGACTGAGAGAGCATAGACAGTGATAGAGGGCAAGGAGAGAGAGGGTCGACGACGGTGAGAACGAGCGACCGTTGAGAAAACTCGTCGACGGTGAGAACAGGAGACGAGAGTGAGTGAGATTGATAGTTCAAGAGTGAGGCAGCGACGAGAGACGACTCGTCTAAGAGGGTGAGATTTAGCCTTTGTTTGTTTCATGGAATTGGATGGAAAAGAAGAGAAAATAAACGTGATTTCCCATATTTTCTTTGTTTGGACAACAATTAGACGAGGAAGAAGAAGGGAGAAAGGAAATGAAATTAGAGCATGTACAATAATGTTCTTTATATCATTCATCAAAATATAATATTTTAATTTATTATTTATTTTGAATTTTGAATTCAATTATATTTTTTACTTACAAGTTAATCGATTTTTTTAATATTTTACTAATAAATTAACTAACAATTTTTTAGAGCTACAATTACTCAATAAATTTAAAGAATTATTATTCACTCCTTAATACTATTCATCTTACTATTTAATAAAATATTCACTTTCGAATATATTCTCTCTCCAATACACAAATTTAAAAAAAATTAACACACAAATAAAAATAAAATAATATATTTGACTCTCCGAAGATAGGGAGTCTATTATACATGCTCAAAGATTTTCCAATTTTCCTCCATCCATTAGTTTTGTTTCAACAAAACACATAATTAGCCCACCAAACTTTTATTTTCACCTATTAGTCTATTCGATTTTTTAAAACGGTGTAAGTAGCTCATTTAAGTAACGTCGTTATGCGTGTGTGACGAACATAATGTTAAGTGAGATTGTCAAGTTTTTGTCAGTGCCATGTAGACTTTTTTAACACGTGGAAGCCAACTCACCCTAATCATTTACTCTCACTTTCCCAATTGCAACCCTAAGCCGTTTCTGCCTAATTTGATCTCTCTATCTACCATGTTTCTGCCTCCATTGCCCCTCTCTCAATCACAGTTGCTGCCTCTATCAAGCCGTCGACGGTCTCCCTAATTAGCTCATTAGGCCTCCTCAAGCCGTCGACACTCTCTCTCATTCGCTACCTTGGCCTCTCTCGACGTTCATCAATGCTCTCTCAATCGCTCTCAGTCGCTCTCTCGAACTCTCCGTCTCTCTCAGTCGCTCTCTCGAACTTTCTCAGGCAGTCATGATCTCTGTCAATCGCTCTCTCTGACTCTCTGAAGTTGTCGACACCACAGCTTCCTCTAACACGGGCTTAGAGGTGTTCTGGAGTTATTGGTGATTGTTTTTTGCTTTGACTTGAAATTTTATATAGTTTGTGTCTCTCTGTTGCCATGAAATTTGACAATTAATTGCTGAATTGTTGACTATTGAATTGAAAATTGATGTTGTTGTCCTCACTGTCGGATGTGGTTTTTGTCTTTTGCTTAGTTTATGCTTGTCCTCATGTGGTTGTGGTCCCAATTTGCAGGGAAAATGGGTGACAAGTTTGTCAAGTTGATTATTCACCATGGAGATAGGTTCCATAACTATTGAGTGAAAAGGCAGTATGTGAGTGGACACATTGATGTTATCGAGGATAAATTTGACTTGGACCACTTGTCATATGTGAACGTGCAAGCCTATATAAAAGAGTTTGGGTATGCTAGTGTGGGAGCTATATGGGTTAATCATGCTACCAGAGGGGATTTTTGCCTTGTTATGGATGATTTGATTTTGTGTTCAACTACTGAGAAAGTAGGGAGAGGTGATAAGCTCGACTTTTACGTTGTGGGAGGCATTAAATTATTTCCAGATTTGAGCTCTCAAGTTTCAGATAACAGACTTAACCAACCTATTGAGAATAATGTTATTGAAGAGAACTATAATGAATTTTACTTAAGTGAAGAAGAGGATAAGGAGTTGGTTGCAACAAGATAAAAAGTGAAGAAGACAATTTATCTCTAGTTGGTACCACAAAGAAACATTCCTCAAGGCTTATAACCATTCTATGTACTCAATGCAAGGTAAAGAGGGATGCAGAAGTTGAATAAAGAAGTGATTTTACCTCCTCCTTACAAAGCTAAAGTTGGTAGGCCTAAGTTAAACTTCGTAAAGACAAGGATGAACCAAAAAAAATAGGAAAGGCATCACGAGTCGGGAGGAAGATGACATGCTCCTTGTGTAAATAGCAAGGCCACAACAAGACATCAGGCCCAACAAGACCAATAGGAACTCAGGTACTTCAATAATTTTGGTTTCTGTTAAAATTATATAACCTAGCTTTGGATATTGAAATTTATTTATGTGTGCATAAAAAAGACCATTAATGTAAGGAGAAGTTCATGGATGTTGCAAGGAGACAGAGTTGTGAACATGCAGAATGCTACAACTTTCTTGCAAAGACAACAAAGTGGAGTCAAACAAATGCATAAGCAAGTTCTGCTCCAAATGCAATACCAACGCCCTCTTCCAACATTGCTAATGGTTCAAGAAGCATTCTAGGACACAAGTACAAAGGACTGCAGTGGAATGGTTTTGATGCAGTAATTAGAAGGCAACTTCAGAAAATTCGAGACAAGAAGAGGACGCATAAAGATTGATGAATAACTTATTAGTATAGATTGTTTTGATGTTAGTAAGATACTTTAGATCATTTTGAAGAGAAACTCAAATATTTCATTTTAGATGATACTTTAAATATACTACTTTATTTTGTTTCTCTTTTGATTAATACTCAAATATATTAATCAAGTTTTTTAGTAATGTTACAAAATTATTTATTGAGAATTAATAAATTGTGAATTATTTTTTGTGTAATATTGTAAAATTATTTTTTTAGTAATTTTGATTAATGCTCAAATAAAATTGGATAGACTATTTTTAATTTTTTTTAAGGCATGATTGTGTTGATGAGAATTTCATGTAACTGAAATGAGTTTTGAACATAATTTTAGAGAGTACAACGAGTTTATAGGTAAATATTGAAGTTCAAGGGATTGATGAGATATTTTTTTAAAATTTAGAGGGGATTAAATATGTGTTATGTTTCACATCATCATCTTCAAAAGGAAAAATCTGACTTGTATGATAAATATTATAACATTATATTGAAAAAGGTTACTTAAATTTTTTAAAAATTAAGTGGATTAATAAATAAAAATAAAAATTTAATAAATTAAAGAGATATTGGAGAAAAGTTGAGTGAGACTAATTATTGGTTCTGCTGTTTCGTTTCTCACCAATTTGGAGTGAAAAGAGGGGAAATGAGAGAATAAAATACACCCAAATATTGGTGCTCTATGTAAAGGAGAACAGACCTCTCCCTCCAATCTCCTCTGCATTCAGTGGCGCCAAAAAAATAGGGCGTTGCTTGCTTGCTGCTTAACACTTTTTCCAGACAAAGTTTTGATCTTTTACCACTACAACCAAGTAAAACCACTTTCTTCTTCTTCATCATCATCACATATGCTTCTATTTATATGCTCTTATTCTTTTTTTTTTTCTTTCATTATTTTTTCATTCTGTGTATATTTTTGAGACTTAGTTTGGTTATTGTTGATGAGTTGCTTCTGTATGTGGTATGCGAAAGATAAAAACTTTCATTTTTTAAATTCAATTTTGTCTTTTGGATGTTTAAAGAACAATTTAATTTCTGGGTTTGTTAGACTTAGAATTTCTTAGTGAAGTATTTGGTGATGAGTTTTGTGTATGGTGAAGTGTAGTTGTGTAGTTGCTCAATCTGGCAATGCAGTTTGTTTTTGAAGGGAAGGTAAAGGATGCTTTGGTGGCTCTATTTGATTGGTTTGTGTTTCTTTATAGAATAGAAGAATCTGGATTTACTATGTGATATTCGTATCTTTAATTTTGATATCTCGTGAGCTTGCAATGTGCTTAGCGTGATATGTGGAAACTTGAAGTTTGATTCCAGGAGGATTACTAGCTATGTAAAAATGCAATCTTTGCAGTTTATTGTTATTAATTATTGGAGAAGTTTATGTTATTCAAATAGTTTAGTTGCACTGAGATGCCTTCCTGGAGTATTTGGTTATGAGTCTGGCATAAGCACAATATAGGTGTTAAATCATGGCAATTTAGTTTGTTCTAGTTTTTTTTATGTTTGCTAGTTTCTGTGTACTTATGACAGATGAGAATTCGGATTTATACTATCATAATGTTCTGATATTTATAATTTTGCCGTTTGTCCACAATAAGTAGAAGCTTGAAGAAATTGCAATTCGGCAAAATTCATAGTTTTGTAGAATGTGGTTTCATGGAAGTCTATGGATTTCTTACTGTCTGCACTATAGTTACCACAATGGTTTGTTCATCTTTTAGGTTTTTTCTGGTTATGATCGTTTTTTCTTTGCATTTGAAATTGCTGTGAGAAACATTTTGCCTTCAGAACAAGGAAAAGAAAAAAATTAATTGTTCCTCTGCTGCCCGAAGAATGGATACTCTCAATGATTGAAGAAGGGAATAATAGTAAAAATATATTCTATTGATTTATTTATTCCTTTTATTTTAGGAGAGAATTCTATTTTCCTTCCCATTGTTATCAAACATAATCAAACAATATGAGAGAAATGATATTTCCATTTCTTTTCCATTCCATTCCCTTGTTTAATTTTCTTTCTTTTTTCATGCACCACTAATCAACCAAACAAAGGCTTAGCGTTTGAGACTTGAGAGTGTCTAGTGATGTGAGAATTGGGAATTAAAATGGGATGGGGGATTCAATTTTGAGTCAAAACTAGATAGTTTTGGCTTAAAACTATGTAGTTTTGTCTTAAAAATTTTGTAATTTTGACACTATAAATGTAAATTTTTTTAGAAATAATAAATAAAAATGATATGGGAGTTCAATATTTTTTTAAATGATTAAAAATTCTAACATATATAAAAAAATATAGTTTATGACAATTGAAAGATTTTTATAGTTGTAATTTAAAGATTTAAGTGGTTTATTAATAATAATACTTTAATTAACATTCAAGAAACAACAACATTTGTGTATTAGACATTTATACTACTTAATGTTTTTAAAGAAAAAATAGCATTTAGTGTGTATGTTACTTAATGTTAATAATATTTAGTATGTACTAATTTACACTATGTTTGGGATGATGGTTTTGATGGGAAGGGATGGGTTAGGAGGGGTTTTAATTTTTTTTACATGTATTTGGAACAGATGGAAAAGTAAGTGAGAAGAGTTATGAGAGATTATGAAGAGTTATGGAGGATTAGATTTTGTATTGAGGTTGAATAAATTTCTAACACTCCAAAATGGAGTGTTAGCGAGGCTTGAGAGTTTCGAAAAAAATAACATTTCATTTACTGTCAATTGGTTCCAAACAAGTTAAATGTTTTATAAAATATTTCATTCCATTATATTCCAATCTAATTCATTACTAATACTTCTAATTCATTTCGATATTTTCTCCCAAATAGACTCTTAGTTTTTAAGGTTTAAAGTATAGAGTTTATGGCATAATGAACCAATACATGAACTTTAAATTGAATAGCAAATTTGTCGGTCAAATTACTGATGTGGCAGCCCACCTGGCACAAGTGACACGCCACGTCATCAACAACATGAGGTGCTAGGTGGAACCCATTTCCTAATCTACTTTTGCAACCCATTTGGTGGCGTTGTCGTCTCTCCTCTCTCTTCCCTATAATCTTTACCTCTCTTGGGTAGTTAGCTCCTCAGCTCCTTTCTGCCTCTGTTGCACAGAAACACTTGTGTTGATAAGTTTCCCTTTTTTGGAAACGTTTCCAAAACGGTAACGTTGGGAAACACTTAAAAAATGTGTCAGACCCACTTCATAAATAAACAAAAAAATTGGGAACGTTTTAGTTAAGGAAACGCGTTCCCACAATAAAACAAGCCAACCCTAATATGAAATATCTCCTCCAAACGTATTTCTCTGCAATTGCAACATCACGCCACCCAACAAAGCCACAACCTTTTTATTATTTTTCCCTTCTTTTATTGACACTGTTGCATCTCTAGAAGAGAAAAGGAGGTTGAATCTTCATTAACCATAAGGACTCATTTAATTATTTTTTATATATTATTTGTTGAATTGAATCAAATAAATATAAGTGTTGACTTTATTTTCATATAAACAAATTTTCAGTTTAGTTGAATTATGGATTATAGTGGAAATGGAAATGCTATCCCTACTATTGAAAATGCCAGTCCTTTGTTGCGGTAAGGTAAGAAACTTGACAAAGTCGGAGAAGGGGGAGGTAGCAGTAAGTGGATATGCAATTTCTGTGGTGAAGAAAAACAAGGGAGTTATACTAGGGTACGAGCTCATTTACTAAAAGAAAAAAGAAAAAAGATAGTTGCTTGCAAACAAGTACTTGATGATCTTTTTGACATGAAAAAATTAGAAGAGCAAGCTTCTGACACATCTTTGAATTCCCAACCTAAGCGAGTCTTATTGACTTCTTCTAGTAAGTCCAACAGTATTTTAGAGAGAAATATATTGACTTTAACTGATACTACTATTTCAGGTTCTTTAAAAAAAATAAGAATTAATGATTCTCCTCTTGGTAAACCATTTGATATGCAAACTAGAAATCAATTGGATGCAGAAATAGCTAGAATGTTCTATATTGGGGGTCTACCATTTAATTTGTCTAGAAATTCTTATTATGTGAGTTCTTATTCATTTGCTGCTAACCATTCATTAGGTGGATGTGTGCCTCCAGGTTATAATAAATTAAGAGACACATTGCTTCAACAAGAGAAAGAAAATGTTGAAAGGTTACTGGAACCTATTAAGAGCACTTGGCGGGAAAAAGACATTAGTATTGTTAGTGATAGCTGGAGTGATCCATTGAGGAGACCTTAATAAATGTAATGATTGTAAGTGAATCTGGCCTTATGTTTATTAAATTTCAGGATTGCTTAGGTGAAGTGAAAGATAAGCGTTTTATTACTAATATTTTGAAAGAGGTAATTGATGAAGTTGGTGACGACAAAGTGGTCCAAATCATTACTGATAATGCAAAAAATTGCAAGGGTGTTGATGAAATCATTGAAGGTATGTATCCGAATATCTATTGGACTCCATGTGTTGTTCATACTCTTAATCTTGCATTGAAAAATATGTGTTGCTAAGAATGTGGGAGAAAATCAAGAAACATATGAATAGTGCAATTGGATCACAAATATTCATTTTGATGCAAAGAAAATCAAGAATTTTATTATGAACCATTCAATGAAATTGGCTATGTTCAATTGATTTAGCACTTTAAGATTGCTTTCAGTAGCAGAAACTCGTTTTGCTTCTATATTGTCATGCTTAAAAGATTTAAACTTATTATGCATGCTTTAGAAGCTATGGTTTTAAGTGATCAAAGGAGTCAATACTGGGATGATGATCACAGAATGGCTAAATATGTTCATGAAAAAGTGTTAGATGAGAATTGTTGGAAAAAACTTGATTATATTGTTGATTTCACTGGACCCATATATGATATGATTAGATTTTGTGATACAAACAAACATTGTCTTCACTTGGTGTATGAAATGTGGGATTCCATGATTGAAAACGTGAAGAAGATTATTTTTAAGCACGAAGGAAATCAACTAAATGACTTTTCATTCTTTTATTATGTGGTCCATACCATTCTTGTTGAGCGTTGGGCAAAGAACAACACTCCACTATATTGTTTAGCTCACTCATTGAATCCAAGCTGACACTCTAGATTATACTCATAATTTTTTTATAGTTTTTTATTATTATTCTAATAATTTTCCTTTTTAAAAGGTATTACAGTGACAAATGGCTTCAAGGTTATGTGGTCCATACCATTCTTGTTGAGCATTGGGCAAAGAACAACACTCCACTCCATTGCTTAGCTCACTTATTGAATCCAAGGTGGCACTCTAGATTATACTCATAATTTTTTTATAGTTTTTTATTATTATTCTAATAATTTTTCCTTTTTAAAAGGTATTATAGTGACAAATGACTTCAAGGAGGATAAGGTAGAGTTCCACTGTTAGTTTTGATGTCGTAGTCCAATCATATATGTACATTGTCATTTGATTTACCATTTAATAAAGAGACATTTTATTTCATATCTTTGAAATATTATAATATATTTTATGTTGATAAAATATCCATGAATAATTTATTCTTCCTTATGTCATCAAGTATGTAACTTGATAGTAAAACTCTAAGGTGAAAATAATACTATTCTAAATATCTCCTAATAGATTATTATCATGAGAATGATAATGAATTAAGATTAGTGTGTTTCTAAGTGGATAATCATGTTTTACTGATTATGGATGTGAAAACATCAATTAGAATATAGATACATATTAGGGAACATGTATTGGACTGACCCACTATGAAAGCACTTCATGGATTAATGTCACAAGTAGCTTTCATGCAGTGTTGATTTTGAGTCATCTGACTGAAACTCACTATCGACTCCTACATGATAAATCACATGTTTTAACTTAGTCAAACACTATCCGTAATAGGGTAATTATAAAAGGTTATGATTGAATATGTCATGAATCATATAGATGAGTGATAGTGAGAGTGACGAATTTGTTCCTCTTATAAAGAGTAATATCTTTAGGTCACTTGATGAGTGAGATTGATGAAATGTATGCATACTCAAATGAATTGATAAAAGAGTTTATCAATATCATTTGTTATATCAATCTACTCGGAATCAATAAACACACTAAGCAAAATAAGGTTGACATTTATTCATGTCTTATACTTAATCTAGATGTCATGAGACAAAATGACGAAATATCAAACTGTGAAAGGTAAAATCAGATCTCCAACATCCATTCGATTTTAGGTTGTCATAATGTATTACTAGATATCGCTTATGGACTTTGAGCCTAAATTTTGGGACAAAGATTCATTGCAATTTTCTAGTGGACCTATTGGGTCACACACCAAAGTGAGTTGCATTGGATCATAAATATTCTCTTTTTTGATAATTGAATTATAATGATTAATTTGATTAATCATTAATAATTCGGGTTTAATAATTTAAGTCTTAAATATGATATAAGACATAATCCATTAATATAATGAGTTTTTAATATAAATCACTAATTATTAAGATTAAACATGTTTTGGGTTTATTATTATGTGTGACATAAATTTGGTCCATGTATTTTTAATCAAAGAGTGGTTTATTTGATAATAATGTATCATATAATTAAAAACCCAATAACATTAAAAGGCCTATGTAAAATTTGGCAAGCCTCCTATTTTGTAGGAGAAAATCCGGCCACACACTTCTATTTTTTAGGAAAAAATCTGCACATTCCTATTTTTTAAGAACCTTAATTCTTGTGTGATATGGAGTTCTTATATTTATAGGACAAGTAAGGAGAAATCTAGCAAACTTTTATTAGGGTTTCACACAACTCTATATATATGTGTACATATACAAGACCGAATTTCTTAATGGTTTTTTAGGGCAAGGCCGAATTTCCATATCAAAAGAGAGTAGAGAATTTGTGAGGCTATAATAGAGATTCGCGTGTTAGTACACGAGATTGATCCAAGCAAGCTCATTCGTGTGGATACCTTTAGACACGTTTACGCAAAGACAACGTGAGAGAAAAGGGATTCAGTTTTGAATACTAAAAGCTACACCAACAATCCATTCAGTTGATCATTCGAGCATTGGTTTTAAGGTAAAAAACCTAACACTAATCGTGTATGTTGACGTGCATGGATCCTTGGTGGAATTCTAGGTTTTAAAAGTTAAAATTTTTTGTTATTTTCACTACCATGTATGTTTATGAATGCCATAAAATTAGTTACGAAGTCCAATATCCTCATATGGATAAAGAGGTATCCATTGAAAGAATCAATTGTTTTAGGCGAATATTTTCTAATGAAGAGGAATAAGCTAAAGCTAACAACGAGTTTGCTAATTTTTCTCTTAAAAATGAGGCATTTGGAGATCCTGATACTATTGCTAGTATGTATGATTCAGAACCTAGGCATTGGTGGGCATGCTTCGGTGCACATGCACCTTTACTTCAAAAATTAGCTTTTAAAGTGCTTGGACAACCTAGTTCTTTTTCATGTGCTGAAAGAAATTGGAGCACTTATTCCTTCATTCATTCATTGAAAAGGAATAAATTAAACTCAAAACGTGTAGAAGACTTAGTTTATGTTCATAATAATCTTTGTCTCTTATCAAGGAGCACCTCCCAATATCTTCATGAAGAAAAAACAAAAATGTGGGATGTTGGTGGAGATGAATTTGGAAGCATTGATGGAGTAGGTGTTCTTGAAGTTGTCAATCTCTCTTTGGATGAACCACAGTTGCAGGCATTTTTTGTTCAAGGTGAAAAAAATGTTATGTGAGATGAAGATGCTAACATGGATGAAGTATCATAAAATATAATATATTATATCAAACACATTGCATTATTTTTTTCCTTTCAATTTTGTTTATGAAAATTTTAGATTCTTTTATTATTAAAAAAATTTTAAGTTATAGATGTTTTTAAATATATTCTTATATTTTTAGATATCTATATATTTTTATTATTTACATGTTTCCCCACGTTTTCAATTTCTATATTTTTGAAAATTGACGTTTCCTAATACCGTTTCCGTTTCCCGTTTCCATGCTACATAGAAGCTGCCACCCTGCCTCTTAGTCACAGACACCTCCCTTACCTCCCTTCAGTTCTCTTGTGTATCAGTGCATACATGTAACAAAAGACATAGATTACAAGGTACATCCATCAACAAGCTCTTTTTGTATATGAATGGAACATTCATAATTACATCAACATGAATCACTTTTTTCTACCAAGTTCTTATGAACATTTTAACTGCTTGAAACATTTGATGAAGCTCATAAAGAGCAAAAATACTGTCTGAACTTATTGGTGGCAGACTCAGGCAAACAAATACAGACAACCATTGTCCCACCAGGATCAGCATCCCTTTCAGGAAGAAAAACAGAAACTTGCGGTGTCGGGGTCAGATCAATCGGACCAGCATAAATTGGCGTTCCCCACCCGAAATCTGCCGACTCATAAATCGGAAATCTAGTCCATTGTGTTATCGTCAATTTCCCTGCAAATTCAAGCCTTCTTGGCCTGTCTACTTGCACATAATCAATCGTTGATCGCAAGTATTCTTCCGAGACGCTGATCCGAGATTCACGGACCAGTCGGGTTGTATCGGCTAGTTTCCCGTTAACAAGCTCGTGTACAGAGCTTAAAGCACATGCTACACATACAACATTGCCATAGAACCCGTCTTTTAATGGCGGGTTCTCCAGCTTTTGGCGAGCATTAACAGAGAATGTGAGTCTGAGTTTGTAATCAAGAGGCTTAACATCAAGTGCTTTCACCCATGATTGCCAAACATGAGCTGCCATGGCATCAAAAGTAGTGCAAGCGAACTTGTCAATATCTGTTTGAGCTAAACTCTTGAGTTTAGCTTGGAATTCTTGGCTAACCCGGTAACATTTCTGAACCAGCTTTTCTCGCCAGAGATTCATGGTTAAATTAGAACCATCTTCGACTTTCATGAACTCAATGTGTGGGTATTTCACTAAAGGTGGTTCACGAGGTTTGAACACTTCTCTGTCCCAACAAGGAACAGGGTTCGTCACCAATGTGCCTGATTTTGCGGTGGCAGCCCAGGCGGCAAGGAATTGCATCGCACCAAGACCATCACAGATGCAATGGCACAGCCTCAAGCCCAAGCTGAACCCACCACAGCTGAAAACAGTGACCTGAGCTATCAGCAATGGCATTTCAAGCACTTTGTAAGGTTCTTCATCAGGAAACTTGTAAATCAATGGAGACCATGCTGGGTTCGGCACTAAAAGATCGCCTAAATCTGATAAGCTCATCTCTGAGTATGCCTCAACCATGAGTGCACCTTGTTGCGGCCCAAAAAACACCTCCAATTTGCCATTTTTGGTTTCCCTTAACCTTCCTGATAAAGGGTAGTAAGGCACCAGAACTAAAGCCAAGGCATTGGATAGTGTTTCTATGACAGGTTTTTTACAGGAATTCAAGAAATGAGACTTGTAAAAGTATATCGTTGGAGTGAAAACACGAGCTCCAATCATGTCATCAAGATTTGAGAGATAAAGGTAATCACCGGATTTGGCAGGTACGGGTCCTGCAGGCACAACCGGGACCGAATTCCGGATGTTTACAGGTATGTGAAGGCGGGAGAAATGGAGCTCTTGAACCCAGGAAGCCATGAAAGAGTTTCTGCAAGAGATGATGCTAGGTAGTAGCTACATTTGTAGAGGAAAGAATAGTTTTCTTGGACATGGAAAGGTGATTCAGCTATATCTACGGTTAAGATCTGGTCATGTTTTGTTGGTTTAGAGTAGTTAACAATGGTGTTATTCATGTTAATTGCATCAATCATGTTAAGATTCTTATACTATGGATATATCAATTGTGTCTCTGTAAATTTTCTCTGCCTTTCCCTTTGGGTGATGAAAATAATGCAAATCTATAGCATAATATAAAGGCATAAATGGATGCACAAAATTTGCATGAATACGAAGGTGGTTGAAATTTAGACGTAATATCTACTATATTTCTATATTAACAGTATTTCAGAAATAGAAAAAAATGCACACCATGCATGGAAACCCTCATATTTACAATTTTAAGTTTGTCAACCACAAAAAAAGTCATTTCATGGATTGAAAGTTATGAATTGAAGAATTATTTACTAATAAAATGCACGTTGGCAGTCAAAACCAACCTGCTCAAACAGAATGATTAACCAATATTGTTGTAATCAATATGGTTGAGCCCACAGTT
This sequence comes from Flueggea neowawraea, assembly GCA_948243855.1. Lineage (NCBI taxonomy): Eukaryota > Viridiplantae > Streptophyta > Magnoliopsida > Malpighiales > Phyllanthaceae > Flueggea > Flueggea neowawraea. Next base: position 11,106 of record CAODLS010189772.1, on the reverse strand, counting down.
GTATAACGGGATGAATTTTATTCATATATGAATCAATACCTCTTTTGTCAAGATACATCAACTTAATTAAATCATTAGGTACATGAGAAAAATAATTACCATCTAGAGTCTTAGTAAACCCTTGTTTGGTGAGTTAATGTGCGCACTAAGAGTATTTCCAACTCAACACTCTATTTTTACAGTAAGTTTACTTAAAAATATAATATATGCAGTAAAGTTATCTACAACCAATAACTCTATTTGTAACTCTAAAATGAATATTCTTGACATATTCTTTTTACATCACATTTTTTATTATTATTATTATTATTTCACAAATTAAACACAAATTATTTTTTTTTCTCTTATTCATTAAACAAAATATATTTTGCTATTTAATAAGATTAAGTATTAAATTTTTTTATATATTATTTATATTAATTAAAAAACAAGTAAAAAATTTAATTGTAACCTATTTTTTAAATTAAAACTTAATTAAAAAATTACTAATAAGAAACACAAATGCTACTATTAATCTAGTATGTTCTTATTTGAAGTTTGAATATTATGTAAACAACGTTTTATATATTTAAATTTTTATATATTATTATGAGATAATTAAATTATTAATTAAAAGTACATTCAATATAGTTAAAAAGTAACAAATATATTTAATTAAAAATATATTAATATTAGTATTTTCATTTATAAGTGATTACTATATAATATAAAAGAAATATAATCAACTGTCAACAAATACCCAAAAGATTGAAAAGAAGTACTTAATTGAATTTTTTTTTTAAAAAACTAATGTTTTTTAGCATTTTGTACGGTGCCACTCCAAATGAGGAGTGGCACTGTAGCTTTCCCTTAATTTGGCTCATAAAATAGCTCGGTTGGAGAGCTATTTCTGCACCAAATTCAATTTTTGAGTGAAATTCAACTTTTAGCCTACAAATGGAGTTCGATTGGAAATGCTCTAATTTGCTTCTCTCAATACATGATGCACTTCAACCTTCCAATTTCTTTTGAGCAAGTGAGCATCCCAGAAGAGACTTCTTCAGTTACCAGTCCAAGTGTGAGGCTCCTGTATGTATTGCACCTCAAGTTTAGAGTTAAACTTTGTATTTTCGAGTAGACAATATATATATATATCCAACTATTTAAACTAATCGAAAGATATATGAAATAGAAGAATGGAAAAAAAAAAGAAAGAAAAAGATGAGAGATTATAGAACAAAATATATAAAAAAAAAATATCTCGATTGACAATAAGTGTACCCCACTTCTTTGGATTGTCACGATAGGACGAGGAAATAAAAAAAGGACAAGTTACAAAAACACCTTTATATAAACAATTAATTATAAATAGACTATTTATTTATTTTCTACTCACATCATATTGCCTTTTTTTATATCATACTACACAATTTTACATCTCACAGTACAAAAGACTATTTTTTTATATTTTTAACCATAATTTGTTTTTAATATTTTTTCAGTTTTAGTCCTTGTTTTTTTTTCATTTTAGTCATTTTTTGTTTTTTAGATTACTCCATTTTCACTTAATTTTTTTAAATCTAAAAATTTTCCAAAGAACTAAAAATCAACATGTAATAAACTTTTAAAAACTTAAAATTTTTTAGTTTTTTTTAAAAAACTAAAAAATCAACCTAAGATCAACTCTACATAAAATTTTTTAGAATCAACCTAAAATCAACTCTAAAATTTTTTTTAAAACCTTAAAAATCAACCTAATATCAACTTCACATAAACTCTACATTAATTTTTGTTAAATCAACCTAAAATCAACTTTACATAAACTTTTTAAAAACCTAAAAATAACATAAAATCAACCTAAAAATCAACTCAACAATTTTTTTTAAAACCTTAAAATCAACCTAATATCAACTCAACATAAACTCTACACAAATGTTTTTTAATCAACCTAAAATCAACTTTACATAAACTTTTATAAAACCTAAACACAACCTAAAATCAATCTAAAAATCAACTCAACTATTCAAAAACATTTTTAAATTAAGTCATTATTTGTAAAATTAAAATAAGTTTCTAACAATTTTCAACCTTTTCTTAACATTTTAAATTAATTTTGAACATAATAACACAAAAAAATTTTAAAAAAAAGAAAAAACAGCAGTTAGGGTTTCAAAGGAAACCCTAGCCGCCACTATAAGCGGCAAAATCTGGCTGCCGCCCTAAGCGACCAGATCTGGCCACCCCCACACTTAAACAAACAGACACCAAATGACGACGACGAGGAGAAGACCGAGCCACAGAGCGACAGGAAGGGCAAATCCGCGACGATGAGTGCAGATTAGTTAAGGAGAACTGCAAATCGGAGGTGTGCGGCGGGAAAGTGAAGGAGAGAGAGATCGCTGAAGGTCGTAAGAGAGAGAGGTAGGGTCCGACAATCGACAGAAGACAAAGAGCGAAAAAAGACAGAGAAAGATAGAGGAGGCAGATCAGACGGAGGGGAAGAAGAGGCAGACCAGACTGAGGTGGAGGGGAGCCTAAATGGGATGGAGGTCAGTTGAGGGAGAGGAGGAAAGAGATAAGGATGAGAGAGAAGGGGAAGAGAGAGAAGGGTGAAAATGAAAGAGGAAGGAGATGAGAGAGAGCGTCTAAGAGAGAAAGAGAGGGGAAGGGAGGGAAAGAGGAGAGAGAATAATTAATGACCAAATGAGACAAAATGAGGAGTGAAACAGACTGAACAATAAATGATTAATCCATATGAAGTAAGAAACACCTCCATTCAGTTGTAAAGGTTGGACATTTAATTAAGAAAGCAAGCCCAATAAGGTAAAAAAAAATGCAAGAAAAGCTAGACATTTATCTCAACAAAAAATGGGTCCATATAAGTTATTTTTCAATCAATCCTCGAAACGATAAAATGAAGAGTTCAAGTCCAATTGTAAAAGGGTTTTAATGATATTAGGGCTATTCCAATATAGGAATGTGAGCTATTAATATGGATATAGACTAAGCCTAGTAAACTCAAACAGTCCAAACTAATTTTAAAGTTTAGAACAGAAAGATATATACAAATTTTAGTGATAATTAGGTCATGCACCACAAAAATTTTGTAAAATTTACTCCGTACGGACTGAGTATATCTATTAAAGATGCACTTTATAGTATTTTCGTCCGTGCTGTTGTAATTATCAAATTCACGGATATAATTTTTAAATTCACGGACTGTTATTTATATTTGTTTATAGTTATTTATATTTGTTTATATGTTATTTTATATATGTTTACATATAAACAAATGAAAACAAATATAAATAATTATAAACAAATATAAACAACGTATAAATAATATTTAAAGTACAACATAATAATGTAATTTTTAAAAATTGGTTTATAGCGCGTGTAATTTTTAAAAATTTGTAAAAATATGGAAAGTTGGCAATATAAATTTAAAAATTATGATTTTAAAAAGAATGTATATGTAATTGTCCCCAAATTTTAAGGAATGTTTATGTCTGTGATGAGATCAGCCTACAATTAACTGACCAAACAATGTTTAAGAGAAGAGGCCCATGAGAAACCCACACAAAAATAAATGTATTCAATGTACCTTGAAAGATGTCGAAGTATTGACTATTCAAAATTCAAGCATGTCCCTTAATTCACCTTATAAAGAACCTCCTGTTTCATTCATGAGAAAGTGCTTTTTACTTCCATTCTATGCTTGCAAAGCCATGGTCTAGACCACTAATTGAGCATTAGAGTGCCATTAGGAAAGCAACATCAGTCAATTCACATACTCTTTATTTCCTATGCAGTTTGGAAGGACTAGAAATCAGATTAACGACTCTATTTAGAATTTAGGACTCTAAAACCTATAGCTCAATACATAGAGCTTGAAGATCCTAGTTTGGATACATCTTTCTTATCACCAAATCTAATATTGTATTCTAAGAAACAATTATAAATACAACTTTATTAGCTTAATGCAATGCCAATTTCAATACCAATTAGAACCTAAATTTGTAACTACTTCACCATTAAGACGTTAATCTAGAGCCTAACATAATGCTGCTCGCCAGTAAAAAAGACAAAAATCCATTAATGTATTAGTCACTACGTAGCTAATCAAATAAAAAAACTAGTAAAGTTTTCAGCCACAAAAACTAAAGTAAAATCAGTCGATGGTTTATCAAATCCCATTACAGAACTTTTTGTCAGCAAGTAAGCATTGGTCGAAACATTGTCATGAATCGATCATACCAAATTCGATTAGCCAAATAATCTTGTCACTGCTTCTCAGTGACTATACCTATCAGACTTAAACGGTACCCTATTGATTTGAAAGGGACAGTAATCTTTTTAATTAACAGCTATAACATGGATCATCAATATAAGCTATTGTAATCATGAAGTTGTTAAGTCCAGATCAAAAAAGAGAAATCATGAAGTTGTTGAGTAAAATCTTTTAGATAAGTAATTTTATTTGTTTCTATCGAAAATCGAACATGCAATCTATGCAATCTTTGTTGTTGGAAAGAACTGATATGGTACCAAAGAACTAGTTAAGTGAAATTGAAGATTTGATTTTAAAATATTTAATCCTCCCATTAAAGGAGCGAATTCATTCCAAGTGTTAGCTTTAGACAATTTTTTATTCTCAAATCTCAATTGTCATTTTATCGTTGCAGGTTATACTAACTCCAGTTTTCTACCAGACGAGGTAACCATGTCTATGGAGTTATGAGGTTATGGGCATTCTTGTTTCAGGATTTGAACTTGAACAACATGAAGTATAATTATAAATCATAAATCAGGACTCCACTTGCTGCGTTGGATAAAGGTGGAGTTAGACGGTAACACCATCACGACTTTGTTCGTTTAGGATGTTCTATTTAAGCATTTAGCATTTTCACTTTTTAGCATATTATTGTAATTTTAAAATTATGTGTCACTCTTTTTATTTTTTAATTATACAATTTTAATCTACTGCCATTTTCAATTAGAAGGTTGATAGGCACTTTTTGGAGTGGATAAAAGTCTCGAATTGGAATATAAGATATCTATAAAAAAAATTTAAAATTCGGCTTTCTTCATTTATAAAACTCTTATAAATAACTTGAATCCAATTTAGTAGTTATCATGCTTGGATTCATAGTAGTTATATGTCAAAAAATATATCTCTATATATTTCAATAATTTGTGTCTCTCATTGGAACGAATATTAATTTTACACTTGAAAATTATCCGGTTAAACAAAGAAAAAGTAACAATATAGATCTTTCAATTTCTTATCCCTACACTTAGTCAACTGTTCAGATTGATGAAATTAATTTATTGACGTTGGCAGCTGAAAATATACAAAATACATATCTTTTTTTGATTGGTACAAAGAAAACAAATTTATTGAGAAATCACATCAGTGAATACGATTAGAGTAGGGAAAGTATCACTTTCGATGTGTAGGCAAATTAATTAGCCATGAATAAGCCAATCAAAAAAAGACAAGAAGAAGAAGAATAAGGAGAAAAAAGCCCTAATGGAGGCGGCAAATAAATGCATGAGCATGTGGTAACAGGGCACATGGGGCTTCTTGTTGTTGGGCATGATCAGTCAGGGCTGGCGCTTTCTTACCCCAAATTAAACGTTCAAGTGCCCGCAATCTTTCCACTGTGTGCGTCACTGGTTATGGATATGGATATGCATGCAGTGTGTGGGCAGCGATATGCTCCAGACTTCCAATCTTTTGACCTGTCAGGTGCACCTGCTTGGATGCAATTGTGCAATGTCAACTTCTTTCGTTAATAGTTAATGCGACGGGCAGCTTAAATAGTAATAATCAGTATCTCTCGAAGTTAAGCAATTTGATAAGGTTACAAAATTGATTTCTTGAACGTAACTTTATATCTTTCGGAACAGATGAAGATTAGTTAGGTAATTTTTGCGGTCTTCATCCCCTTAACATCCATTATTGTGTGCTTCAATCGTCAACTATAAGCTTTGGTAATTCTATTTGTGCCGATCATAAGATTTACAGACCAACGTAAATCTGATTTTGTCCATCCTCCCTCAAGGCTCTTGACAAATTTTGCTATAATTCATGAACGCATCAAAGACTTGTATTTGATTTTGTTATATAATTGCATTTATTTTCCCTGGCATGATCTACAATTTAGATGACCTATGACGGGTTCTTGCCCCAATAATGCACAAAAAAAAATACATGGTTCTTAGTTCTTACAGCTATACCTCTTTTTTTTTTGTGACTACATATATACATACCAACTTGTAGAATTTAATACGACTTAGAAAAACTTAAGGCAACAAAAAAACCGGTTTAGGCAACATTTATGGCTTGTTGGTGGCTCTTAGTAATGGCACAAGTGAGCTTGTTTTCATTGACAGATCAAAAGGCCTTTGTTTTGTGATGGTCCATTTTGTTAGGTGAGTACAATTTTTTCCCTTCCATGCACCTTCCAATATGCCATGTGGCTACTAAGGATTTTTTTTTTATGTATATCGCTTGTTTAATTATGTTCTTTGTTGATACTGACACCGACTCTTTTTCCATCTCTGATCCTCATCTTGGTATCGACTTTTGTACGTATAATAGATATTTTAGTTGGTATGGACTTTTGTACGTATAATAGATATTTTAGTTTTATCGGTGACATTTGCATGGCCAATTAATTGAAAGTTCTGTGCAAAATAAATTGAATAAAAACGTTTCAAATTAGCAATGAAATGAAGGAGTGAAAGCCACACGTAATAATAAATGTCAATATCATATGCAACAAATAACTAATCAAACAAATCATAAATATATAAAATGGTTTAAATTAATAATCTCAATAAACGCAACAAAAATCATAAACAAAAGTGGAGCCAAGATCTAGTTAGATGCCAGTTTCACATCCAAATTACAATCGTTGATAAGTGACGAGAATGACATGATTTGTTTTGTCTTCTATGTATCACATGAAGATCTACATGAATGCAAGAATCATGAGTGGATGAAGGAGATATTCTCCTCCTTTGGTTATGAAGGCCACCAGCCTCACTCTCTCTCTAAGAATAGAAGACATTAAGTGTGTGGTGTATTTGGTGAATGTAATGTCTCTCCCTAATTAAAGTTTAGATGTACCTTCTTATAGTGGTGCTAGTATGAGCTCTGCTAAAACATATGTAGAGCTCATATTTTTCACTTATTTAATTAGAATTTGACTTAATTAAGTTTAACCAATGAGTAATACAACCATGTCTTGATCGAACTGGACTTAAACTAATTGATCAATCACGAATAGATCACGTTTTTCAATAATAAGAAGAACTTTTAAGTTCAAATTACTTTAGATTTAATTAGTAATAGTAAAAACAATCTTCACCTTTTTTATATAATTCACTTTATTTACTCTCATTGAAAAGTGAACTTTCGATTCTTTAGTACTACCGTTTACTCTACTTTTAGTGGGCTACAATTCCATTGGTCATTCTTCAACTTTTTTTCTTTGTTTTATATTGAATTTCATTAACTGTCACGAATGATTGAATATGATGTCTAAGCAAACCCATAGAATAAAAAATCTTAAATTAAGCCAAAAAAAAACATAGATTTAACATACTGTGTCATTGTTGAAAATCTACTTTTCTAATAATAGATCAATGTAACAAACTATTTTTTCTTTGAACATCTGAAATCGAGTCATTATATAACAAAACACACAACGTCCACTTTAAATTTGAAATTACTACTAATTTCTTTAATTATACAACGCGTTTAAGGTTAGTTTTGCTTATTCTTTCTTCTTTTTTTTGGAGTCTATTGGTTCATAACATGAAGCTGATTTTTTTATGCATCTACATATATCAATTATGAACAATAAATTGTATTCAATGTGGTGCCAATTAACACAGTCCGTCGAAGTTGCCTACCCAATTACTATACATAGATCTGTTAAGGAATCAGAGCGGAACAATTTTTCTTGAAAATGACTTTCAACTCAGGAAGCTTTTGTTAATTTCAAGAGTGTTGTGGCTCAGATGTGTAGTTTTTACTTTCATTACAAATCTCATTGCAACATATGTAAAGACCCTTTAATTGAATTGAATTTCTTGATTTTTAGTTTAGAGAAATGCTAAAAATACTCTCTTACAATACTTTCTCTCATACTAATTACTTTTTGAATTTATTTCATTATTTTTCATTTCTCTCTTATTTTCTCTCACTTAATAAATGATTTGTTTTTTCTCTCATTTTTTTCTCCTCTCTCCATGTTTCTCTCTCATCTCTCATCAAAAAACTCTTTTTCCACTTTTCCAGTGGGGACTGTGCAAAATAAATGCATCTAGTTGACGAGTCCGGTTGTCAATTGATCAAGTAATTGTGTGGTCTGGCAAAGAAGTCAAACCAATAAACTTATAGTCTAATATTATGGAAGTCCACTTTAAATATAGAGAAATTTATTTATAAGCCGTTTTATTTATTTCATCAAAAATTAAATTCTTTATTTTTTAATATTAAAATTGACTAAAATACAGTATGAATGAATTTAATATAGTTAAATTCTCAAAAAGAGAGTCGTATATAAAAGTACAATCTTCTTAAATTCTACTAGTCCGATTGGTGGATTTAAAGTCATCACCAAACATATATATGATCATACGAGTAATAATGTAGCTACACGAGAATTTACGTATTTTTTTGATAAGTCACAATTGTCTATATATTTGACAGATAAATATATTTTTAATAATAATGGTAATAGAATAGATATATAGTGTCCATATATTAGAGCATCTCCAATTGTGCTCTTTATTTTTTAGAGATTTTTTGATAAAAATAGAGAGTATCATAAATTATATAGATTAAAAACACAAATCTTTTCCAATGCTACTCTTTAGTTTGACTTTTTATTTTATAGATAACATATTTTTATTGGAAGAGATGACAAGAATAATTAAATGAGAGGAGAGATAAAGAAAGAAATATATAGAAAAGTGTAAATTTCATTAATGACAAATAAAATAAAGAGTCATTTTGGCTAGCTAGATGTAAAGAGTAAACTCCACTCTTTTAAAGATATTACTTTTAGAGATAAAGAGTGATATAAACAATGAATTAGAAATAAATTTTAAAAAATTACTCTTTATAATAAAGAATATTATAAATATAAAAAGAGTGCTCTTAGCTCTTAAATTTAGATTAGTAGTTGAATATGGATGTATATATCACAACTTTGCAAAATAAAAAAAATAATTGCAAATTAAGTTGAGGCATTTATTGGCAAAAGGTAGTGGCTTTGCAGGACCACGGTTGCTGAAAATAAAGGGCAATGAGTTATTGCTGTAATAAAGAGTTTGAAGCTGGCATTCGCTGTTACACATACGTGTGCATACATAAATACGTATACATATACAAGATTACATACGCACACGTAATTATAGTGATGAGAGGATTAGAAAGAAATCATAAATTAATTTCATTCACTGGATACATGCGTTTTTGAACCCCACTGGAGTTTATACAAAATTAAATTTGGTGATACTAGAATTATTTAAAACTTCGAGAATTGAATTTCAAGTAAAAATCAATATAATGTAAAAGGTAAAAAAAAAAGGGAAGAAACTAGTTTAAAAAGAAACAAAGAAACTCAGTCTAAAAAGAACAAAAAAAATTAATGGCGATGGAATGGGAACCCACTAAATCACCTCCAACTAGGTTTATATGCTTTCTGTTTGTAGTTTCTGATCCAGAAGCAATGCATATAAATGTTTTTAAAAAAAGGCAACAGATTTTGATTCCTTAAATATTTGGTGATATTACGATTACAGTAATTATTAATTTATGCAAGAGAAAAAACTTGAGAAAAAAAATTAATTGTGCAGAAAGTGGAGATAAAATCATAAATCTAAATATAATTAAAAAAATCAATTGTAATTCTATTAAAGAAATAATTTATTGATCATTTCCCTTATATTATAGAAATATTTTGTAATGAATTGAGATACGAGACAACTAATTGTTAAAGTAACATGCCATGTTTTGCAATTTCAAAACAAAATAAAACAGAAACTCACATGTATAATTATAAGCGTATTAACTATATGTACAGTTTAATCAACAAAACAAATATACACATATTGCATGTTCACAATTATTTTCATGACAATCATTAATAGAAAAACTAATTGACATTTTTGATATTTTTAGCTTAATTAATTATAAAGTGTATACAGTTTTTGTCAATCAATAAAGTGTTTATAGGGCCCTGCTGGGGCCATCCACTGATTCTGCAATTAGTGCTGTTCTCAATATTTATGCTTCAACATTCACAACCAAGTACATGACCATGTGTTTCCCCTCAGCCTTTGAAAGCAATATCTCTTTTTTTGCCTTCAAAATTGAAATCAGATATTCAAAAACAATAAAACTCATCAACAACTCACAAAATTAGAAAAAAAAAAAAAGAGAAAGAGATGTGAAAATTAAGGACTGAAATTACTTCTATTTTTTTGAAAATGAACAAACAAGAAAAAAAATTACAGCCCTCCAATAAGATGGCAAACTTCTCATCAAATTGAAAGTAGCCATACCTTGTTGGTTTATGAAATCCACAAATTGGATTCAACAATAACAATATTGTACACTGTAAAATGGTAAAATAAAAAATAAAAAATTAAAACTAAAACAGTAACAAATAAACAAAACATACCCTTTTTTATGAAGAAAAACAGTAATTAAATTAAGTAAAAAAGATTAAACCTGAAATTGAATAAAAATCTCGACCTTGCCATTGATGATGATCTTAATTTCTTGGAGGGACAACAAAAGTGCTTGGATCTTCATTGTTAATCCATCCATATTTCTCCATGAAAGGATTTGTCAGTGTCTTTGGGGGGTACTCATCAATATCGTCCTTCCATGCATTATTAACTTCTCCTGAACCTAAGTCTCTAACCACTTCCCATAAACAGCTGTTACATTTAAAGCCCGCACCAAAGCTAATCATGAAAACCCTATCTCCTTTCTTCAACCTCTTCTTTGCTTCCATGTAAGCCAGAACATACCAAAGACTACTAGCCGACGTGTTTCCGAACCGGTGAAGTGTCATTCTGGCCGGTTCGAGGTCGTAT